>JAFIDM010114100.1:0-16040 GCA_023159025.1 Thereuonema tuberculata
TTGTTTTGATTTATTATTTTGCTTTTGTTTTGTTGGAAACCCACAGGCGGGTGCGTCAATGGATTTCATTACTTGGTTTCTCGATCTGAGCTTTCGGCAGAGAGTTTGTGTGGCTATGAGTCCATAAAGAACACGAAACGGCTGTCCCATACTCCCACTGTTGATAGCTCAGAGGCGAAATCTTTTGTTTACTTTGGTGCCTTTTTGGTTTCTTGATTGAGCTATTGCATTCCCTTTCTCCTTAAGTATTTTAGTTGTAAATTGCATTTCATTATGAACATTATTGAACACGTGATCTATGGGATCATATTTTGTCTGTTTGAAATGATAAACATCGACATACTTAAAATAAAATAAGATTCATGTTTTAAGGTATTAAATGCTTGATCATGCATGCCTTTTGATTGGGGTGAAGTTCTTGAAAGATGCAATAATGACCCAGTTATTTTTGGGTGTTAAAGGAAAGTACCATTGTTGTAAGCTATATTTAATCAATAATTTGATGTGGTTTTCCTTAAATATTTTCATGCACTTAGATATATCATTGTATTTTGTGTATGTCCTGTTATTACAAAAGAATTAGATTACGTCACTTTCGTCAAGAAATGCTTCAATCATTCCAAGATAGATTTTATAATTCCTTACAAATACATTTCCCACCTTTATCAGCGTTTATAAATTTAACGTCCTAATTGTTACCTGAAAGAAGCTTCTAATCAGAAGTTACGAAATCGGTAGTAATTTACTTTTATTGTCAATGTATTCAGTTGTTTTAAACAATTTGTGTCGAATGAATTAATTCTTCAGAATCTTCAACGAACGTTAAATTGAAACTCTAATATCAATATTCTTCAAATTTTATTTTAATGTTGTAGGAAAATTAGGGCTCATCAAATTTCTCTTGCCGTGCTTGCATATTCTGATTATCTGTGTAAAATTTAACGTGTATTAAAATTGATGAAAGTTAAAATCAGTTAGGATAATTGATAGTAATAACGCCTGCAATTCAATAATTTGCTGTAATTCGTTTCAGTTTTCATTTTTCAACACTTTTTTTTAATATATTGTTTATATTAGTTCTATGGAGTATATTATTCACGAATTACAAAGATATTAATGGCAGATAGGATAGCGGGTTTTAAATAAGACTCTACACACTGGCGTTATTATCTTCATATGATGATAATAAGGCCATGTCTTCCTTTTACGTTAGTTTCCTTTTCTTTATTTGATAAAATGTATATTCATTGCAATAAATTTACAATTGCCTAATAAGAGTATATTAAGATAGTTAAAAAAGTAAAAAAAAAGCACATTAATGAATGAAATATTCTGTATGTCAGGTTTTTTTTTACATAAAATTAATTTTTATTCTTTACAGACATAATGCCTGACAGACATAATATCTCAATAGACAACAAAAAATTACAAACTATTATGTATGTAATATACTTTTTACATGCACTGAATATCCTAAAAGTAATTGAATTAGAAGCTCGTGCATCTGTTAAAAATTTAAAATACATTTATTAAAAATAAAAAACATTTATATTTAAAAAACAACCATTGTTCCGGCCCAAGAGGAGCCTTCTTCTGCAATGAGGAATTACAATTGAAAAATCGAATTTATACATACAATGATTAGACAATAACTATTTTAAACCAATGATGAGAGGGTCCAGTCTTCACTTCGTGAATAATCCAAGTGACGTTAGAAGAATACGCAGCCAGTATGACATCACGAAGTGAAAACTGGACACTCTCATCATTGGTTTAAATTAATTATTGTCTAATTATTGCATCTATAAATTCGATTTTTCAATTGTAATTCCTTATTGCAGAAGAAGGCTACTCTTGGGCCGAAACCGGTACAATGGTTGTTTTTTAAATGTAAATATTTTTTTTATTTTTAAAAAATGTATTTTAAATTTTAAACAGATGCAGAGCTTCTAATTCAAATACTTGTATTATGAATGTATTGGCATCCATAATAAATGTTATTTTTAGTGGCATCAAAACATTTATTCAAGGTTATTATGTTACAAAACTGCCCATCCTTCTTCACAAAATGAACACATTCCAGTTTTTTGTAAACTACAGTTGTCACACATTTCGTGGAACCACGTTTTGCATTCCAAACACTGTATCCAGTTTCGTGAACACGGTTTCTCGTAATAATACAGTAAAACCTTGTTAAGTCGTCACTCAAGGGACCAAACATTTTTGACGACTTAAGTGGAGTGAGCATTTTTGGAAAACAAAAATCACTGAACTACAATATTTTCATGAATTGCTGTAGGATTCGGTGAGAAAAACAAGATTTTCAGAAATCAATACATGCAAATGAATGAGTGGAAAATAAAAAAAAAAAAAAACACTTTATACTTACCATATTTTATTTTCTTTTCTGGCTTAAAAATAATCCAACAGTGTTGATTGATGAAGGTGGTTACTGCAAATAAATAATTGTGGGCGGTAAAGTTATCGACAATGATGGCAACATTTCTTTTCTGACGCGAAAACTGAGAATCCAATTTACGAATATATCGTTCCCAAATCGTTGTAGTCATCCATGCATTTGCATTTGCTTCATATTCAACTGGCAGGGATCTACCGTTTTTAAAGCAGCGTGGCTTTTTGGTTTTGCCTATCACAAGTGGTTTAAGTTTCTCATTTCCACTCATATTAGCTCCAAGCAGAAGTGTCAGGCGTTGTTTGCTTGCTTTTCCAGAAGTGCACTTTTCACCCTTAAATGATAAGAGTTTTATCAGGCAAAAGACGGTAAAATAAGCCTGTTTCATCCAGATTAAAAATATTTGGTGCATCAAACCTACATAAAATGTCCTTGAGACACTGTTCTTCCAGGCTTTTAAAGCATAACCATCAATAGCTGCAGCTTCTCCGCAAATTGTTTTAAAAGAAAGGTAATGTCTGTCTTTGAAACGTTCCAGCCAACCATTGCTACCGCCGAAATCTTCCATGTTCAACTCCTTAGCAATTTCAATGGCTTTTTCTTTGATAATCACGGCAGAAATCGCCACATTTTGCGATCTGGAATGTTTAGCATTCGAACTAAAATCTCCTCGAACTCGTCAAACTTCGATTTCCTCATTCTCTTTCTTTTGTCTTTGCAGTCATCTTCTTCAATTACTCGTTTCGATGAAAGAATATCGTTTAATGTAGTCCTGGGAATATGATGTTCTTTGGCAAAAGCTATTTTCGAAACATTTGATTTTTCAAAAAGTGCAATTAAGTCTTTTTTTTCTTTAAAAGATAACGAGGTAAGTTTTCGTTTCCCTGACATGTTACAAATGTAATCAAACCACGAAATTGCAAGATAAAAAATAGCCCTTACAGCGGAGCTTTTTCGCTATGAAATGAAATCACACTCAGTAGCGGTGAAGAAAAACGTTTACAGTTGACAAGAGTCGTCGTTGTTTGGGCTCATCAAATTTGTCTTGCGCTGCATGCATATTCTGATGATCTGTTTGAAATTTAACATGTCTTAAAATTGATTAAAGTTAAAATCAATTATCTCTAACCATTAAAATTCCGGTTAGCAATAGTAGGAACACTAAGAATTATGTTACTAAAATCAAAACTGAAAAATTCTTAATATTATAATTGTTGATGGTAACCATAGGAAAAGGAACCTTATAAATCAGATTAAAAAAATTATCTGACAAATAATTGAATGAATAATCTTTGGATGATTAGATTTTTGTCTTCAATTTGGATGAGTTAAACGGGAACACGCTCCATTGATAACATTTGTGAGAAATTCAATTTTTAATCCCTGATAAAATTAAATTAAAACTAACATCAAGGCTTTGAAATATTTATATTTTTTTATTTTCATTAAAACCGAAAGTTAAGAGTATGTTCTTTTGTTGTGTGTAAGCACGTGAGAACAATGGATGTGTTGAACACAGCATGAACGCGGACTTTCAATTGTTAATGGTGAATCCTAGAGGATCGTAAAATGGCGTTAGGATGAAAACCGAAATAGCAATGATGCTAAGGTTTTGAAAATGGGAATGGGATGAGTTCCTTCCAATTGTGCTATTGATTAGCTTTTGATCTTAAACTCATATTGTGTTCAGTAAAAGGCGGACGGCCTTGAGAATTAAATAAGTAAGGATTAATGGTAAAGTTAAATTAATTCTTAATAAACGGTTAGGCCCAAAAGATTGAATCACGCAAATGAGGACTGGCAGACGCAAGTGGAATTTTTGCCAAGGTATTATCTTCAACGTTTGACTGGAATTGACGAGAATTTGATGGATGGTTGCTGAACTTTTGTAAGTAGATTTTCTATTTTACTTCACCCATCGAGAATTTGGAAATGGAGCCAACGATAGAATTTCGAACACAAGAAAATGGAGTTTAGGACAAAGCGGAACGTATACTAATGAACATTAAAGATTAAACATTACCAACACATAAACATTTGTTCGTTGATTAAAGAAATAGTAAAGTTATTTATTTCAAGTAAAACCATTAATGCTAGGATTTATTAAAGTCAAGGGAAATCGACTTATTACAAATGTTGGACTGAATCAACTAAAGTTAAAGAACTGTAAAGTTGAAAGGATTTAAGTATTTATACAGGAACATTTGTGTTTATTAGCAAGAGGTTTATTTTAAAGATTATTTCAACGAGGTCAAAGATTGTTCGATTGAAGTTTTCAAGTTATGATTATAAACTGTTTAGAGTGTTTTGGTAAAGACTATAATACTAGAATGTTTAGTCAAGAAAGGATTGGAGAAATCAAGTTTACTTAAACATTCATATTATTAAAGACTGTTATAGCACATTCAGTGAACATTATTTAAAGCCATCTCATACAAGTTAAAAGACAAATGAGATATAAGAAAGTTCTACGTGTTAATGAGTTTATACATTAAGATAAACTTTAGTAATTATCACACTAGATGAAAATAGCCATTTATCAATGTTGTTAATCGAACAGTTGATGTCAAGAAAGATTCAAAGGAACTTTAAACTTTAAAGTAAAGAACTTTCAGTGAACTTTCAGTGATTCATAGACTATTTGAAACAACTGTTTCACATCTTGTAAATATTTAATGATTATAAAACAAGTTAAGTTTAAATCAGTTTTGCTTTTATTTTCTCCTTACTCTTAAAGACTTAATATGCTCTGCTAAACCAGTACAGGCAAGTAAATAAATTAAAATGCCGTTTAGAAAATTTATTGTGTGGAACCTAAGTGACAATTATTCTTATTTATAATCCTCCCACAAGATTAAACAATGAGTCTATGCATAAATTAAATATTTCTGAAAAGCAACTGACTGAAAATTGAAATTATATCTTTTTCAGTCAGTTGCTGTTGAAAAATATTTAATTTATCTCTCGGTATCCTAATAAGCTTGAAATGATTATTGCCATAACGGAAACTGCTTTTCGTAAGAGCAAAAATTGATGAATTAGAAAAAAATAAAATCAGAAATCAAAGTGATAGAGTAGCACATTGATCTGAACCATAAAAAGAATTAAATAATATTTCCTCTTTAGAGCTAATGCATTCTCAGAAACAACGAAAATTTAGTAATTATTCAAGCGTATAAAGGCAATACCATGGTTGTATTGGATATATATTATGATATGGGGAATGTTCGTATTAATAATACAAATAATTACAGAAAAATTACTGATTCGATTGAACCAATCAAAGATAATAAAAGGAAAAATTTTAGGAGGGCTAGCATTGAACACATCAATAAAAGAAATTAATAATTGCTTTTCAGATACGATTGCTGAATACCCAGATCACCCCCCCCCCCAAACATCCATAAATAAAAAATAGGTAATATGTTTCCTAAACGCCCATTATAAACTGCATGGATTTCTGAATGTAATACATAATGTATCCAAATTTACTGCAAACAAATTATGATTTATCCAAAACAACTCTATAGGCCACGTAAATAATAGTCTTGAATTCTGTAAAAATTTAAAGGAATTAAAAATCCATAATAATAATAATATACCTGTGTTCTCAATAGATGCACAGATCCTATTTACTTGTATTACAAAAGAATTTTTACGTAGAACCCTATAATTTCAGCGAATTATCTGAAAAAAATTTTAATAATGTCCCTCACTCAATTCTAATTTTAATAACTAGTATTTTGTTGCTAACGATAAGATTATCATCCAGCTCAAAGGTTTATTTATGAGTCTACCTTTCTCTGCAATATATCAGAAATGTAAATGTACTTTATTGAAAACCAATACTTTATCTCATTCAGTGTTGGCATGATGTTTCATCGAAAATACGTGGATAATATCTTTATTATACAGTAAAACCTGGTTCATACCTACCAGTTGTACGTATTTCTAGTTTGCGCGTAATTGTTTGTTGGTCCTGGCAAAAATTGTATTTAATTACATCTAAATTATTTCTGAGATAATCGTAACTTAGTTACTCGTAATTCTTCTTTATAGGCAGTAGATTTTTGAAACCGAGATTGAATTATACATATTTTCAACTGTAGATATTATCCAGGTGCACCGATGTACAGTTCGGCGTTCCGTATCTTTAAATAATAGTCGTGTTCATGACGTTTCTGGGCGGCTTTTAAGGAAAGGTCGGTCAAAGACAAATATTAAATGAATTTTCGCAGCGATCAAATTTTGTTCCCTTCATTTCCTTCAGTCTCTCTGAACAAATAAAAGTTACTCTTTAGAAAAACTGAGATTTATTCGGGAAGTGAAAGACAACCCGCAAAAATCAAAAGCAGAAACAGCGAGCTTAAATAGAAGTTACACTACATTATGTTGCAGTCATTAGTAAGGAGTCAATTTTATGTTGAAAGTTAGATTCAAAATCTTTAAAGCACAGCCATCAACAAAGGTAAAATCTGCAGATATGGAAAAGTGAGTAGGAATGTGATGGAAAATTAGATGAGTCTTTGCGTTTCATGTATCTTAAAAATGAAATTGTTTATGAGTGTTTATTTTATTCTATCCCACAAAGTTTCTCAAAACACGAAATCAGAAAACCTCTATGAGAATTTAAGACTATTTTGAAATTGATAGTTTTACAGTTATACAAATCATTTGTTGAAAAATATGTACGTAATAAATAGAGGTAAAGGTGGTAATATGGGCACTGTATATAATACGAGCCCCTTACGTATCATTTAAAGTAAGGCACACAGACAAGCGGCAGCAGCCGAAACCTATAGTCCTAGTTCGTGGATTCGCCGTTAGGTTGGTCTGACTCAGTTCCAATGTGACTGCTGGGTGTAACCGGTTAGTTTCGTTTTTCGTAGTGAATAAAAGTTTGTAAGGTATGTATTTCCTTTCATATTTAACTGATTTCTCATTCACAGAGTTGTTTTAAAATTAGCGGGTGTCTAGATACAAGGATAAGGATTACAAAAACCCTAATTTTAGTTTAATTTTATTTTAGGGAAAGTATGATTTAAGGTTTTGTTGCCAAATATGGCGAGGGTTGTAATATCAACCCCTTTGTGTGCTCATAACAAGATGAACAAAAACGAAAAGAAATGAAAAAGAAAGAAAAGGAAGACTTAAAGAAGCAGAAAGATGATCAAAAGAAGCAGAAAAGGAATAAAAAGACAATCGAAAAAGTCCTACAAAACGATCATGCAAAAGGAAACTTAAACTAGATGACTTGGAACTGGCGATATTCAATCTATTGATTCAAGGGAATCAATGATGGAAATGGAATTTGGCGAGAAAAACCCTTGAGAAGATGACACTGTATGTTTGTTCAGTGAAACGCTCTAAGTTTTGTGTTTAAAATCCTTTCCATGTGGGTCTTTATTGAGAAATTAGTTTGGAAAGAAAATAACGTTCTTTTGATTTAACAATAAATATTTAATTTATTTAAACAATCGCTATTGGTGCTTTTTATCTAATCCACATGAAATTGTTTGATAAGATTAATACCAATCGGCTTTTGATAATTTATATAAAAAAAATGATATAATTATTACATTCAGAAAATGGAAAATTTGAAGTGTTTGAATTAAGGAGAAAATAATTGAAAATAAATGAGGATTTTTGTCTTTTGTCGATTTCATCTGTTTTAAAAAAATATAGAAAAATAAAGAATTTTTAAAGGTATAACATTTTACCGAAAAGTAGGCCTTGAGTTCTTCTAGGAAATTCTTCTACAGATCATAGTATCAATGTACTAAACTTAAGAGATTCCTCAGCAAATGTTTAAGGATTTAGTGGAAAATGAAAAATTATCTCTGTTGTTTTTACATAAAAAAAGAGATAAAACTAGAAATTAACATTCCATCTCAATTTCATTTTTTCCTTTAATGAGATGGAAGTTTCTCTCTCTCTCTCTCTCTCTCTTCTGAGAAATGTTAATTTTTAATGCCATGCTATAACATTAAATTCGTTTTAGTTTTTCAAAAATAAATAGAAATAAACGTTAGTACTTTGATTTTGCTGCTGAGAATATTTCAGGATTTTCCCTATTACAACCTATATCTGCTTTAAAATTTTTAGAATAAAAAATTTCAATGTTATTGTTATGTCACACATTTATGTGTACTTGGTTTTAAAAAATCAAACTTCTTTTGTTGTAATTCTCCAACGCAAAAAAAGAGTGGTTACAAATATTAGATCAAATCTAGAATAATATCTATTAGGTAATTCCGCTATCAATATAATTACGGTACAAAAAAATCTTTAAAAAAATTTAAAAGTAAAAGTTTATCAAATTACAAAATATTTTAATTACTTCTGTGTTTCGATTAGTTTTTATGGTTGTTTTACATTTTACATTTTCATTCAAATTGTAAATAAAATTCGTTTAGATTGAACTGATTTCTCAAAATAAATCTTCAGTAATAAATTTTAGTTTTGTTTTTTTTTCTCTATATTTGAAATTTTTCTTAGTTTTGACGAAAAACAATGATCAAATTACTTAAAATTTCTCGCATAATTCATCTGAAATACTGTATTTCAGTGAAATTCAAAAACAAATAAATTATAATGAATAGATTAAAATGTAGCGTAATATTTGAAATTTAAAAACTGTCCTATTAAAATATTGCTTTCAAATTGAAGATTTCAAAGGCCACTCACTAAATGATAGGAAAGCAGAAACACAATGAGAAGGGTTTGTAACGAAATTCAGGCTTCGTTCACCATAGTGTAAAAGTAATTTTTAATTTATATGAAAGGAAATAAGAAATAAAATCTGACTTAAAGTTTGAAACGTCTGTTTTTCGGATTTGTTACAAGACTAAATTGATACTAGCCAAACTGAATAACAATTTTGTAGTGTGTGTTATCAACAGCAACTGACTATAATTGCAGACCAGGATTCGAAGTATTGTTTTTGGTTTCATTTTATATATTTTCCAGAGGAAAAATACACTTCTCCATTCTCCTCTACCTAAATAGTTGAGCCCAGGACCTTCTGATACGCGCCGATCAGGAGACGTAGGTCACAAATGTACATATACCATTCAAATTCTTTCTCCCGCGATATACTTTATATATTAAATGTTTCCTCTTTTTGACGATTTTTCCTATCTTCAAATCCTTAGACTTGAATGGCATATGTACATTTGTGACCTACGACTCCTGATCGGCGCTTATCAGAAGGTCCTGGGGCTCAACTATTTAAATCCTTATACTTACGGAGTGTTTCAATGTTTTAGCCCAGTGGTTTATCTACAAATAAAACAAGAGTCAAAATCTGTTCACTGGTTTATAAGGGAGGGACCTCAAAGTTGTGACGTGGATTACTGTCGTAAATTTTGAGCTTTTTAGGTAAAACTTTTATAGGTGATAGATATCCGTAATTATTCAGCTAGTATTGTATTTCGATTAAATCGGATCACCCGTTTCAAAATGGCAACAAATGTTCTACTTTTTGACGTTCTTCCGTGTTTAAAAACCTTAAGCCCCGTGAACATCATGCAAATTTTTCAGCAACTTAGTCGTTCGATTTTGAAGTCACGAGTTGATATAAACTTTTGTCAAGCCCCGAACACCATGCAACTCGACATGAAGTTGGCGGTGATAGAAGGAATCCCGTAATGCAATGCGTTTCTCAATCCCGATGTGGAAAATCCGAAAAAATCGAGGTTTTGAAACCTGTAATAAATTCTGCCGCATATAATTTCTTCATTTCAGTATAAACTTTATTTCTGCATGAAAGAAAGTCGCAATACCGGTACTCTTAATATTCATTGAGTACGAGTATGTCTTCGTATCGAATCGGCGAATATAATTTTCGACGCTATTTCTTCCATGGGCGTGACGTCACGACTGACGTTTTCCAACGCTGCCTTGTGATTGGGTAATTCCCAGCGACTTGCAGATGTACGAAGAACACGAATCGGATGACAAAAGTTGCAGTCAAGTTGCATATAAACGGGCTCAAAACTGTCTATATCAACTCGTGACGTCAAAATCGAACGACTAAGTTGCTGAAAAATTGCATGGTGTTCGGGGGCTTTTTCCTGACTTTGTTTTTACAGCTTTCGCCATAATCATTTTTGAGCTTTTAGGGTATTGGTTTAATTACAAATAAGTTACAAAAAAATTCGATTTTCAAGGAGGTAGGACTGAGAAGTCGGACGTGACCTCAAAATTGTAAACCCTGTTTAAAGCATTTTTCCCCTATGGAAAATACACTTTTAGAGGTGGATGCTGGGCGGAGATATTTTAATTGTTTTTTTCATTTGGAAGGATTCCGATTTCGTGTGCGAGAGTGATTTCCTTTATTATACTTGCTTTGTTTGAGCTTTTCGTCGAGGAGTGAGTCAGGTTGACGAGTCCACAGAAAGAACGAAACGGTCGTCCCAGTCTCTCGCCGACAAAATCTCAGATATTTTCATTTTGTCTCATTCTTGTCTTTATTCTTTCAAAAAAGAAATAATTATCTAGACAGGGTTTCCCAAACTTTTATGGGCCGAACCCATTTTCGAAAACAGTAATTTATCGCGACCCACTTGCTTATAAGGCTTATTTCAAAAGGAACGGGAGAGGAGTTGAATAAAAAAAAACATCGGTTTATTATTTTTTAATTTTTTTATTGGATACAGTTTATTAATATATAAATTTATTAATCTGACCCATACTTAGATAATCGGTGCTGTAAATAATTTCGATTTTTCTTTCGATTTCGGCTTGAAACACATTTTAACAAATAAAAAAATAGAGCAAAATTTTATTTCAGGAAATTTTCGTTCGTAAATTTCTGTCCTGAATCAACAAATTCCATGAATCTTTATCCATCAAATCAGTAAAAGAATTTGCGCATTCTTACATGAAGTTTATTACTTGTCATCGCCAACAAACGGAATTGTTCATTTGTGCTTCTTCTGCCACTGTCTTACCTTTATCGGGAGATCTGTATCTTCTTGCTCTTCGATAGCCAGTCAACTGAAAAGGTTAACTGGCTAGAAAACCACTGCTTTTCCATCACGTTTTTTTCTCATAAGAGACCAGAAATAACAGTAATGCCTGATTTATGATGGTAAAATCAAACAAATACTATTAAAACTGTACTCAGAGATTAAAAATACCCTATATTTTTTGTTTTGTTTTTAACATTGGAATATTTGAAGGCTTTATTTTATACAGATTAAGCCTTGACATAATCCTTCCTTTATTATTCCTAATATCCGAAAGGTACATAATCGATTTGAGTTTAACATTGGTCTCTTATTCGCTTAACAAGTCAACCTAACTGCTGCAAGAATCGCTTATTTCTTTTTTATTCCTCTAAAACAACTTCAGCTAATGGCAAAAGTACTTATTTATTTAATGAGTAATAATTAATAATGAATTTACTTACTTGCTAAAAAAGTTACCACATGCAGTTATTGATTTCAGCCTAATATATGTTCTTCCGTCTGGAAAATCAAGAATTTACTGATTGTTCAATCTGAATTAGTCAGATAAATAATAACATTAGACTGAAGTGGAACAATAAATAAATATGAAAGTGTTTTATTCCCTTTCTAAAAAATTACATTTTTAATCTTTTCCTAAAAATTTTAATTTAAGTTGTGATTATTCAACTTCAATCTTCCAACAGCATTTCAAACTAACACTCGCTTTAAATATCAAGTGAATGTAAATTTTTCTAGAGCGTAAGTTTAAAGGCGACCCGTAATAATAATAATAATAATAAAATAATAGCAAAAAAGAAGTACAAAAAGAAAAAAATGAAAACAATTAGACAAAAATATTTGGAAAATAATAATAATAAAAAAATTACCCCGACACTAATAAAAAAAAAAGTTGTTATACAGATTTGAACCGACAACCAGCATTATATGAATCTGATACGTTAAGCATGCAGCTGTAGTTGCCAGCTGAAACAATATGATTGCATTTCTACAGTTTCAGCAAGCAGAGGAAATCCAATGAAAACAATGACAAATATCTCGAACATCGGGGGTGCGGAGCATTGGCCTCTGAAAATACACCATTCCTACAGTTTTTGGCCTCAGTCTTTGGAACACAATCGTGAAATTCGTTCGTCGATCCGATCTTCCGTGCGGGAGTTGTTAGGGATAGACAGACACAGACGGACGAACAACACAAACGGAATAGTTATCGGTTTTGATAATAATGCTGTTATTTTTTTATTCTAGTCTCAAAGGAAATTCAATCTTACTTTTCAACTACTGGATGGACTCTTCTTCAAATTTGTTATGTATAGTTGAAAAACGACAGTTAGGCTTAATCACATTCTTATATTCGTCAAATGCGTTTTCTTCATCAATCTCTAGGGTAAAGTGACCATATCTGGGCCACAACTTTTTAGCAGGGAATTCCTACACACAAAAAATCGTTTTAATCGATGCAATGAAATTTCAAACCATTGAATTCAATGTACGCTTCCTCATTGTTTGTATTATTTATTCTGCTTTTAACAATTCTGATTTATTATCAGAACTCATATATAATCGTCGCGTTCATCAGGTTTCTGAGCGGCTTTTAATGACAGGTGGGTCAAAGACAAAAATTGAATGAATTTTCGCATTTATGAAACATGTGTTCCCTTTATTTTCTTCAGTCTCTCTCTTGGAGCCACGGGTAATAGAAGGAATAAAAATTACTCTTTAAAAATACTGAGATTCATTCAAGAAGTGAAAGACAACCTGCAAAAATCAAAAGCAGAAATAGCGAGTAGCTTAAATATAAGTTTCAGTATATTATGTGCAGTCATTAGGAAGAAGGAGTCAATTTTATGTTGAAAGTTAGGTTCAAAATCTGTAAAGCGCTCCCGTCAATAAAAGGGAAAATTTGATTATATGGAAAATTTGAGAAAATTACGTGAGTCTTTGCGTTTCATTTATCTTAAAACTGAAATTGTGTATGGGTATAGAGTATTTTATTCAATCCCATAAAATTTCTGAAAACACGAAATCAGAAAACATCTATGAAAATGAAGAAACTATTTTGAAATTGACAGTTTTATAGCTACGCAAATCATTCTTGAAAAAATATGTAGCTAATACACAAATGTTTATTATGAGTGTTCTTATTTAGGTTTAATTAAAAATAAAGTTAAAGCTGGGTTGTAAGTACTTCTCAGTTATGCGAAATGTAAACTTTTCCTCTGACATACGTACAAACCAGGTTTTACTGTAGCTAACAAGAATTCACATAAACACATACTAATGCAATTCAATTTCATATTTCAAATTAATAAAGTTCATACTTGAACTTGCAAACTAGACATGTCAATTACTGTTTGATACTCTCGTCACTAACAACGAGAGGGTAATCCGCATAGAAACCATACAAAAATCCTACTGCCCCAAATAACGTAATTCCATATAATTCATCCACGCCCACCTTTGTTAAGAAGCATTTAAATACATATGATGGTATAGAAAGTCTTTTCAATATTTACTTCTGAAAAATTATTCTTTGATCACTTAAATGCAATCGAGAATCAATCCATTAATAATATCTATGAGACTGAATTTGTAAATTGCAATACATCCGACAAAGCCTAATGAATATTTAAAACCGTAAAACCAAATGTAAGGACAACAGAATCTATGCTTCTTTTGCCATTATATCCTACGTTATATAATAATGTAGTAAGTATTTTCAAAGACACTGATATTTTTTCGTGCTATAATTTAAAGCAGCGCTTCTCAAAGTGTTGGTCGCGAACTAATTTTGGTTCACGTTAAATAGAAAAAATAGAAAAGCAGTTCATTCTTCACATACAACTCCTTATGCTTCTGATTAAGAAATTTTTATATTTTTTAGTGTAATCAATAAAAAAAACTTAAAAGTATTATTTTTTTATTATAAAAGCGATTTCTTTTTATTCACTTCCCCTTTCCTTTTAAAATATGCATTATAAGCAAGTGTATTCTGAAAAATTACCGTCTTCGAAAGTGGGTCATAAAAGTTTAGAACGCCCTGATTTAGAGAAACACTTTACATCATCTTTTGCTTATCAGAAAAGTCACACAATAAATTTTAATTTGTAAACAACTAAAGTCAGTTTTAGAAAAAGTTAAGCGAAAAAAAAAAAGCCTATAGGAGAATACAGCTCTCCTTACCATGACAGACAGATGCTTAGATCATCTCGCCACCACAGAATGGAGATTACTACGCCTGACGTCACTCTCGATCATTTTTTTAAACTGGCTATACCAATTATAGTATGTCATTATCAGTAATATACATCATGTTTACGTTAATGATTGTATTAATGATGTTTAGTAATTAGCAATAGAATATTGCTGTTAACAATTAGTGATTAATAATAGCAGTTTCCTATTACTATTCATCTCTTACTATTATAAAATGCTATTACGAATAGGTCATTACAACTACTCCGTTGCTTTTATTATCAAATCCTGTTACAGATACAAATTTCTTATTTGATGATTAAATTCGCAGACTCATATGAAGTTTAACTATCCACATCTACTTAATTTTAAGTAATTCAAAGCTGTCAGGCGAAGAGAAATTAATCAGCCTGTTCGTTAAAAATCAATTATTTGAGATGTTTTTATTCCAATGGTTTTTATTTATCAGGTTTTGTCATTGACAGCATCCACTGGCAGAAAGTTCAAATGCTAAAGATAAATCCATCTTCAACAATAAATATTCTCACTAAGTTTCAAGATTATTCTTTCACTGATTGTTAGAAGGTTACGTACTCATAGAATGCTGAGTTTCTATAGGTCAAATTCCTTAGGAAGTAATCCATACTATTTATTCCGCCTTATGAAATTAAGCTAAAACTTGTTCAATGTAATGTAGAAAGCATTAGCAAAAACAAATGCAAAGGGAAGTTAGCAGATTTCTTTGTTTTCATAAAGATTGATACAATGTAAACAAGAAATAATGTTCAAAAATAATGTTTCAACTTTCTGGGTGGAAGATCTAAAACGAAAGTGTAATACGATTTTAATTTTAAGAATGTTAAACAGTTAAAATAGCAGAGAACAAAAACAATTCAAGATTGAAAAGACGTTTTAATTTTTCTTCAGTATCACTTAATAACAGAAAATGAATTTCGTCATTTAGAATATGAATTTGCTAACGTTGATGCAAACAATATTTTACTTTTATTATATTCAGTGTTACATTTATTTAGTGTTAAGTTAATTAGATTGCTGAGGTGAAGTAGACTAATTACAATAAATACTGTGCGAAAGAATGCTTCATTTCCAGAGCCCTATGAAGAAATTAAAGGATTTCAGAAATAGTTCCTAACTTTATTTCCTAAACAACTGTTATTTACTTGAAATTAGAATTAAAAAAAATAGGCTGTTCCCGCACAGTCCAGTGGTGTTGACGGGGGTCTCCCATGAGGTACATGTGTCGGAACCCGAGTTTAAATCACGGCGTAGGCATGGAAATAACTTTCTCAATCTACGTTTCGTTCGTTTCTGCTGATATAATGTGAGCTGCCTCCTATGGCGTATCCTGGTCAATGATTTTCGTGGCCAAACGATCCCATTTCTCGCCACTTGTGACACTAACACACCAAGAGCTTTCACATTTAAAAAAAAATTCGAAG
>JAFIDM010114101.1:0-11117 GCA_023159025.1 Thereuonema tuberculata
TTACCTCAGAAAATTTCGCGAATCGTTAATAATTAATACGCACAGATGCTACAACGCAGAAGTATCAATCCGGAATGCCTTGTTATATGATTTAAAATGATACTATTTAAACTTGATATTATTATTAAGAATATTCTTTGTATTTTATGATGTAGTTCTGGTTACTTCATGTTTTTATTTATGTACACATCTGAAGACGAGAAATTTTCGAAACATGTTATGTGAAAGAAGTATAATTTTGTTTCATAAGATTTGTGTTATGGTCCCTTATATATAAATAAATAGGTCTGTAATACAAAGCAATCACAACTAAGGTCGTAGGTGGGAAAAGCAAGCAAACACAAGCATCTAAGGGTAGTTCGTGAAATTGAACTCAAATCTAGGCATATCAGCCGGGTTGGCAGGCCTCCGCATAAAACTCTTGACTGCGCCGGACAGCTGTCATAACTATTATAAGATGCGAGATCCACGTTTATCATGTGTATTACATGAATTAACAAACTATTAACTTAAATATTATTATTTAAATATTATTATTTTTTAAAAAAATATTGAAAAAAAAACCCCAAAAAAACGTGAAGCGCTTTTGAAATTTACTTTTACAAATGGGAATATAGAAAGCGGAAGAATGTTCCAGAAGAAGTAAGTTTCTTGGAAACGTTTCTGTGAGAATATTAAACTGAAATTTTAAGATAAGGATGAAATATATACTTTGTTTCATGTTCAACTTAGAATGAAAAATGTAAACATTTCTTAAGCAAAGAATGCAAGAGAACAAGACTTAAATTCCATTCAGGTATTTAGATGAAATGTTCTGCTTTTGTGGAATTTAATTAGAATAATTAATTCAGTGGTAGGAAAATTTAAAACACTTATTTTTTTTAATATGCTTGCTTTCAAAATGTTATATAGTGAATACCTTTCTATTAATATTTTTATTTTAAGTACTGTTTTTTTTTCGTTAATAATTTAGGATTTTTGAATTGTACTTTATAAATGCAAAATTTCATAATTATAATCATTGATATCTATTACAGGGGGGCTCATAAATCCACGATAAAAGAAAACAGAAGAAATATACTCAATAATATTCAGCCAATTTAATCTTGTTTTTAAATCAATTTATTAATGAACACTAATTTTTTTTTTTTTTTTTTTACTTACGCATTAAGATTAAGGAAGGCTAGTTTTTTTAAAAGTATTAGTATAATTTTTATTCAATCATTTTAAAATCCTAATCGGCATAAAGTCTCTAATGCCTTGTCCCCTAAAAAATGGATGCCATTTTTTTTTTTTTGGTTTTTGGACTATTTTAACAGCCGATTTCGACTCCGAAAGTTCTTATTTTAGCTTCATTGTGAAGTTTCATTACATAAATATATTGCATGCCCTATTTTATAGATGTATCATTTATCTTAACAAACATTTCATCCTCAGAAAGCGACAATTTATTAAAAATCATCGATCTTTCGGAAACAAAGTCTGTCTGTTTACAGCGGAAGTTCATTTCGATTTCATCCATGTTGTATGAGGAGGTTTATGACGTCATGAATTAGAATCATTTCACACTCACTGCATTTTTAACATGTTTTAACACCAAAATTAAACCCTATCACTATTTTTAAGGTGAAATTGTTGGTCGAGCAATTTCTTGATTTGTCATTAACATTCCTGAAATCCAGACATTTGTAAATTTTGAGATGAGAAGATTTTTATGCTACTGTTAAGACTAGCAGCAGAAACAAAATATATTTCCGGTTTTTCAATCGTAATTGTCTTATAATTTTTGGATTCCGGATTTATAAACAAAAAAAACAAAAAATAACTACATGAATAAATAAAGTTCAACTGAAATATTCATTGAATAGGCCTATCAATCTATCTATCTATCTGTCTGTTTACCTATGCTAAAAAAATGCTAAATAAAACTTTATAATATCTGTTCTTGAAAAAAAAATTATATTTTCACAAAATGATTAATTACTTCTTCTAATTTCTTAAACCTTTGAAATGTTACCAATTTCAAAATTTGAAATTTTTTCAAGAACCTTGTAATTCCGTGCTGTTTTCAAAGTACTCCTGTAGCAATAGGATCTTGATTCATATTTTCGCCCTGAACTTCAATCCCAGTTTTCAGTGAATATAAATACTTCTTTAAGGTAATTCTTATTCAAATAATGCAGTTTCATTGAGCTGATAAAGACATATTTATCCCTTTTTAGTAAATAACGGTAAATGAGGGAGTAAGTGCAGAATCATTTCTTTCTTAGATGAGATTTTTCACGTGCGCTGATAAATAATCTAACTTTTTTAATGTACGGCCAAGCACACTAATATAAAACTAGGTTTAAAAAGTTAAAAAAGATTAAAAATACAGAACAGTTTCAATTCTGAAAATGTACAGAACTTCCTCAATGTGAATAAAAAACACAGAAACACTCACTTTAATACCAGATAAGAGGGATGCCGAAAGGAGGGTGTAAACCTCGTGGAGATGAACTTCCAATGAGAAGCCCAGCCAATCAGAGAATGGTAGAGAGCGGTTTTTCTTTTTTTTTTAAAAAAACTAATATAAACTTGTGATTGCAAATCGTGATAGGCCTATTTCTTTTGTTTACGGAGCTTCCCCAATACATGTCGATTT
Organism: Thereuonema tuberculata; assembly: GCA_023159025.1. Classification (NCBI taxonomy): domain Eukaryota; kingdom Metazoa; phylum Arthropoda; class Chilopoda; order Scutigeromorpha; family Scutigeridae; genus Thereuonema; species Thereuonema tuberculata. The sequence goes on from JAFIDM010114101.1 coordinate 2,645, forward strand.
GTTTTTACATTCTCATTGACACTACGTGAGGGCCCTCTCTGCATTGATTTTGATACTTACGCAACTAATAAATAAAGAGCTACTACAAAATTAGGTCGATGAAACGCAATTAAAAATACTTGCGGTGTTTGAAAAACGAAGCATTCAGATGAGCTGAAATTTTAGAAATAGATTTATGGTTTTACAGAAAGATTTTTGTAGACTTTTCAGACATATACAAACAATAGAAAATAAATTACAACCATCCGATCAACATAAATAAAAAATCATTTGAAAAACTGTTCAAGCCGTGCGAACACCACGCAACATTCCTGCAACTTAGTTGCGCGATTTTGACGTCACGAGTGATTTTGACGTCAAGAGTTGCAATTTCTTTGCAACTTTTGTCATCCGAGTCGATTTGCATCGACACCTGCAACTCGAAAAATTGCATCGAAGTCGCTGGGAATTACCCAATCACAGGGCAGCGTTGGAACACGTCAGTTGTGAAACCACGCCCATGAAAAAAATGGCGTCGAAAACGATTTCTGTCGATTCGTTTTGAAGACAGGCTCATACTCAATTAATATCAGAGTACTGCGAGTTTCTTTCACGCATAAATAAAGTTTATACTGAAATGCAGTAATTGTATGCGGCAGAATTTATCAGAGAGGTTTCAAAACCTCGATTTTTTCGGATTTTCCACATCGGGTTTGGCAAACGCGAAGGCTGCTGACGCAGAATGCAAAAGTTATGACGTCATTGTTTCCAGGGGAGCATGGTTTCTTATTGGCTGTTGGTCATTCGTTACTTTTGATTCGAAATAATAACATGAAATTAAATTCACACAGCAATTATAGGCAATATTATTGGGACAATATGGCCCAATTTTATTGCTGACAACCGTTATCAAGCGCGAACACAGAGTTTTTCCTGAACGAATATTGCCCTGAATATTGATGGTTACGGCGCTTCGTGTTTCACTAGGGAGCCCTAGTCATTACACACTCAGTGAGAACGCCTTATAAACACACCTCACGAGCAGAGCATAGGTTTACTGGGGACAATATTCCCAGCAATTGTACGACATCGGTTTTATTTATACAATTTATTTGCGAATAAAATGGGAGCGATCGAGTACTTGCGGTTAAGCCTAACTTGTTACGAACGGACAGAATCGATCTAGTATTTAACGCCTTACCGCGGTAGAAATCAATTAAGATTCTTTCATTATCAATTGACAAAATGTTGTTGTTTGAATTATCTTTTTTGGGCCGACCTACGCTGCTGATTTTCAGCCTTCTCTCTCACAAAACATGGTCGGCGAGCGAGTTAGTTTCCGATTTGCCAAGTCCCGCCTTCCTATATACGTCACCATTGTCACGTGATTTCATCCGTTCATGTGATTCGCTCATGAACCAGCAATATTTCTCGACCATAAAATTGGGGCAAAATTAATTCCTTTTGTACCGACAATAAAATTGGGGCAAATTGTTCAGTTTGGGGCAATCAAATTGGGGCAAACGGTTGTCAGCAATCAAATTGGGCATGATTGTCCCAAAATATTGCCTCGTGTTCGCCCAGCTTTAAACAAAACGTACCACTTATAACATGCAGATAGAATTTCAGCCCTAAATTTTAGGAAAAAAAAATGGTATTGTACGCCGATAAATACAGTAGCTACGGAACAAAAAACATCAACATGAGTAAAAGAGTAATTCTTTTTTCATTTACCTACTGATACGAGTTCTTAACTTGCAGATATTCGAAAATTGCCAAGCCTACAATATCTTGGTAGTAAAACAAAATAGTTATTTTGAATTATTTTTGTTTTCTGTGCAAATTGACAAAGTATCTTTATTCCAATGTAATTTCCAATTTTTCGTCTATCTTTTCACGCTTCTCTTTAAGGTTTCAGTTATTCATTACCTCTAAGTTACTCCTGCAGGTGGTGCCTTATTTGGTACACGTGGATGTCGTGTTTACATTTCCTGCCTGTCTTTAGATTTCGGTTGAATCACAGGACTTTGAGTTTACCTAAGTGGATTCATTTATTGACCTCCTACTCGATGTTTGCTAGTATCTTAAAGACCATTTTCTCTTGTGTTGTCTGCATGAAACTAAAGGAAATGTAAGTGTGTTTGATGAGTTCTTTTGAGATATATAATGAAAATTTTATTTGAAACGAGATATTGTTTTCATGTCAACTTTCCAAGACGATCATGACTGTTTATTCACTTCTGATGACTGCTTATCTCGTACCTCCCTATCTTCTGCTCCGACGTTTTAGAAACTCAATATTAGTCTTTCTGACAACCATCTGCGTTGTCTACAGAAGTTTCAATTTGATAGGACAAATAATTGATGAGTTATCTCTCTTTAGCTGTAGTCGGTCGAATATAAAGTGATATTCACTACACAGTATTGGATTCTGTGGGTTTCTGTGCCTTTTCAATTACGTAACACAAACAAAAATGAGAGATAAAAATAAACACAAGTGCACCTCGTTTTATGGCGCCTCGGATATTGCGGTTTTTATAAATTGAAGGTTTGTTGCAATCCTGCATCGAGAAAGTCTATCTGTGCCATTTTCTCAACAGCATCTCCTCCCTTCGTGTCTCTGAATCCCATTTCGGTAATTCTCGCTACATTTCCATTATTATTCTATCTTTTATGGTGATCTGTGATCTTTTGCTGGAGGCTCAAATGATACTTAGCATTTTTTAGCTATTAAGTATTTTTTAAATTAGGTTACGTACATTATGTTTTTTTTTAGATATATGCTATTGCACACTTAATAGACTATAGTGTAAAGTAAATATCTATATGCAACCAAATAATTTGGGTGACTCGCTTTATTGCGGTGGTCTGGAACCGAACGCACAGTATCTCCGAAGTACGTCTGCATCAATAATCATAAATATCAATTTTAAAGTAAAAACATCTTCACAAAGGTGTAATTGAAACTTCCCAAATATTATCTACTTAAGATGATATGACTATTTTTTTCTCCTGACTTTTTTAGCAACCTCCGTATGAAAGAGCTTAGGATTCTTGTGTTTGTATGTGTATGAAGTCGGAGCCCTATGAGTCGTACGTCGTTGGACTCCCCATGGCCTGGAGGATTAGGAAATCCATTTAATTTCCGTGTTGTTCAAAATGATTAATCCGATTTAGACAATTTAAATAAAAAAAAAAAATTTTTTAAGTAAATTTAATTTTTCTTTTTTTTTTATCAGGAAATGGAAAAAAAAAATTCTTCTTTAAGCATTCACAATTTATTATAATTTGAAAATTGTAATACAGTGGAACCCCGCTATTCGTACACAATCCGTTCCAGGAGGCAGTTCGAATGGCGATTTGTACGAATGGCGAATCATTTTTTCATATAAGATATAATGTAAATTGGATTAATCCGTTCCAGAACCCAGAGATGATTACTTATTTAAACCTTTGTAATAATACTTTAAGCGTAAAATAAATAAAAACTATGAAAACAATAAATATATAGGCCTCTCTTATTATGTCTTTCTTTTTCAGTATAGACGATATGGTTGATTTCGCCATGCCATACTGAGTTGCCAGGTAGAGACACGAGTTCCACTTTCAAACTTCGCAACGAGTTCTTTTTTCAATTCAATTGTCGTTCTCACTGCTTTCCTTTTAGGCTTAGTTGAATCAGTAATCTTTTTTGGACCCATGGCTGCACTATTTTCAATAAAAATAACAAAAAATAACAATAAAATATCACAAAGTTTCATGAAGCTTGCGTGGATGATGCGTAGCGAACGGAAGCTAGCACGAGACTTAACTGAAGCGACCGCATGGGGCGGCCAGTAACAAGGTCACGCTGTCCGAATCGCGAGCAAGCGTACGAATGGCGAGTTCAATTTTACTTGAAAAAGTTGGACGAATAACGAGTTGTACGAATAGCGAGGCGGACGAATGACGGGGTTCCACTGTATATACTTCAAACTTTTGGTTTTGTCATTTTGATGACTTTAAAAAAAAAAGAAAGAAAGAAACAATAACATTTCATGGAAAATAAGCTTCAAAAATCTTTCGAAAACTTAATTTTGTTGAAGAATTCCTTTAAATCTTATTGAAAGAATTCAAGCAATTAAGGACGACATATTTTCATTCCAGCTTTAGTTTTTCGTTAATTTCAATTTTTCAAGCAGCAGCATCTCTTAAAAAATACAGAATAAACGAAAAAATAATATAAGTAATTTTTTTTCTAGACTTAAATAATATATAGAATTTAAAATATTAATGTAAAAAAAAAGTAGCATTTTTTTTTTGTCTATAAATCCTTATATTTATGAAAACAAAACCTTTACTTAAAGATTTTCCTTTTCTTTTTGGACAAGACAGAAAATTTTCTTCCAAAATAAAAAAAAAAATACTCTTGCTCTGTCTTCGTTTCTTTTTTTAAGGGGTGGGTAGGTTTTTTTTTTTTCTGACGTCGAAATAGCTTAAGGGGACTTCGAATTCTTTTTCTTTATGCTAATATATTAAAGCAATTTTCTTTCTTCTTTGTTTTATTTTTAAAGATCCAAGGGTATTGAGTTCTGAAGCTAGAAAGACAGGAAAAAAAAAAAAATCCTTCATTTTTTTTGGTCGTTCTGGAAGAAGAGTCTTAAGATGTAAAGCTCTATTTAGAACTTTCTGGAAAATGGAATTTACCTGCAAGGAAATGTAACAACATTCTTCTAATTAATAAATAAAAAAGGTTGAATTTTTTTTTTTTGTTGGAAGATAATTATCTTAGAAGAAAAACCTTTTTTTCTTATTAATAGAAAATGAAGAACAATCAATAAAACATCCTTAAAAAACTTCGAAGGTGGGTGTATAGTTAATTAAATTATAAAATTTTATTGAATTGTTTTGTACTGTGTAAAGCCCTCCACAGCCCAAGCGGTTGGACTCAGTTGGACTCAGTTGGACTCAGTTGGACTCCTTTTGGCCTCCACGTTTGGGGGACTTCCGACTCAGATCACTTCCGGTTTAAGTGGCCATTGATTGCGACAAGAAAATAGTGGGACTTGGATGAAGTTGGGGTCGATCTACTCTGAGAACGGATGTAATAACCTCGATGCACTGAGTTACCCGAATGATGCAAAATGGCCTGGCCATACTAAATGAACTGAATGCGGGTATCGCTTGAAATTGTACTTGACCTTCGAATTACAATAAATGTACAAATGATTTTTGCTCGTCCATCACTTTTAATAATGCAAGCATTTGACAGATTGCTAATTGTTAGTAGTAGCTTCATTTATTACAGAAGTGTGATTGATTTATTTAAAGTACTTTTTGTGCGAAATATGGCCGCACATATTTATCTTATTTATTCTTTTTTACAGAATATATTAAATTCTAAAATCTCCCCCCCCCCCCCCTTCAACCCCCCCCTTCTTTTTTTTTTTTCTTTTTTTTTAACTGCATAGACCATAGAGGGAAAATCACCCGGACTTTTATTTGGCTACCTTGTGAACTAGTGAAAGAATCATCTTGAAACCTGATTTTGTATTTATGGATAAGTGATTATATATTCTTTGAAATCCTGGAGACTTACCTGAATTTGTATATTTGGAATTGAAGTTCGATGTACGATTCCAACTTTAAAAATCAAAATTTAAATCCGAAACATTTTCGTCAATTGAAGTGAAAAGAATGTTGAAAACAAGAAAGTGATTTTAAAAATAGTAATCTTACAGGGACTTCTGATAATTTAACAAAACTGATGAACGATAAAAATAGGCGAACACTATTCGACCCGGTCAAGCGTTTTGAAAGGACATGTCTGGCAGAAATGTGTTTGATGCGACTTCCAGGATAGAACACGGCAGGACATTCAATGCATGTCTTTAGGAAATCCAACCAATAAAGCGCAGAATTGAAATACGTCACTGATGACATCATTCATAGTTTGCTCCCCTGAATATCTCAATTCCACTGCACTGAAAACCATCAAAAAAAGCTATTATTGTAATAAGAAAGATCATCATTGGACAGGAAACAATCTTTACACTGAAATACAGTAATTTTATGCATCCAAATACGCTAAAAAGATTTTGTAGAAGGAGTTTCGAACGATATTGAATGATGTTGTGACTGTGAAGCAGAGAGCATGCCACAGCGTGTGTATGCTGTGCTTAGGGCAAAAAGGCCACAGTACGCGCTATTAGACACGCTGCAAATAAAGCGTATGTTCCATACAAATTGACTAGGCAGTGTACTTCCGGTCAAAATAGCCATTAATTTTGAAGAATTTCTAACGTGCATATTGAAATTTATTGGTTTTAAATAAGTCACCGCGCTTCATTAGTTATAAAAACATTTTGACGTTTTTTATCAACCTGTTTCCAGGAGTTCAATCAGACATTAAGAATACAATGTGCTTCCTGAGTCTCTTTTCATATTCTTTTCTTTTTTCTTAAACGCCTGATGAAGAGGAGTAACTTAAACTTCTGGAAACCGGTTTAACTTTTTTTTTTTTTTATAAATGGAATTTATATATAATTATTTACGGTGGCTTATTTAACTATTGATAACCATTATTTTTTTTTTTTATTTTAAATTTTATGTACATAATCAAAAATGCCAGTCCATTACTAGAGAAGATAACCTTTTCTAATTTTGGTATATTTCTTATTCATTAAGTGTTTTTTTTATTAATTTTATTGCAGGAAACGTCCTTGTTTTGTTCTAGAAAAACTTAAAACTGAAATCAGTTGTAACAGTAATAATCTATCGAATGAACGTTGATTAGTGAATGCAAATGAATCGTGAAACAAACTTTTCCTGTGAGATCCACTGATCAATAGGTACCTCGTTATGTTTCACTTTGCAGCAATCAATTGAATAATAGACTAATCTTGTTAAATGTTCTTTGATTGCTCCCGCCCCCATAGCCCCTTTCATTTAATAATATTTGTCTTATCAATGCGATATAGTTTGTTAGTTTGTTTTTTGTTTTTTTTCATTTGTTGACTCATGTTTCATTAAAGGCGGTGTTGTTTTTATGATCAGTGGAATTATTTATAGAATAGGAGCTTGTCAGATATATTGCAATATAATAGATGAGTTAACATTAAATCAACTATATTTATGGTATTGCTTTATAGAAGCCTATTTAGCTGTATATGGAACGTCTTTGTTTTTAGCTGAAGAGATAAGGATATATGTTATGTTACGTTATGTAGTGAATGTGGTGGCAGAGAAGCCAAGTACTGCGACCGGAGGTCTATTGTACTATCCCACGGAAATAAGGACTAATGGAGAGAAAGACTGAGAAAGTATGGTGGGAGTAGTGCAAGGGAAACGGGAGAACCCCGAGAAAATCTGCCCAGCGCGGATCGTCCACCATCACGAAACCCACATGAGAAATAAGGATATAACTAGAAACATGTATAATATATAATAGATATATCAACGTGCAACTGCAAGAAATACGAAGCGTCATAAATACAATAGTGTCGTAAATACGAAGGGCAGTAAATTCATTGAATGCACTTAGTGCTAATTGTTCCCTGCCCTGTCCCCTGAAGAATGAACGATCCCGGACGGTCATTGGTTGAGTCCGACCAAGGGCGTGTCCTCGCCGACAACGGTCTTTTTAAATTTGTTTATTTTATATTTGTAGTCTGAAGAAGAAAACCGCTACAGGTTTTCGAAACTTGTAACCTGTAACTTTATTTTCTTATTAAATCTGTTTCTAATGTTTTGTGCAAACGGTCGCTTCGTAAGTTTAATGTGTAATTTTAATACATTTGTGATTCTGATATGTATTACATGGTTTAACTGTAAGATATTCGCTTCGATGATTCGTTAAATTATCAGAAGTGATTGGGAATTTGAGGGGAATTATGATTTGGGAGGAAATAAAAAACATTTAATAGGGTTATTTATATTTATTTTGAAGATGAAGGAATTTTTATAGGAAATCTTTTATCTTGATTAGTATTTGGAGATATAGTATTATTGTATTACCGTTCTGATTAACAATTATATTATTGTTTTACAAAAGTTATTGAATTTTAATTGGGAATAGTAATAGACTGAATGTTACTGTCTATAAAAATCTATTAGATCATTTAGATGACCATGATTCACGACATTTGAACTCGAATTGAATTTATTTAGGCTTTGAAATAAAGACAAAGGACTTACTGAAATAACTTTCCTTAAAATTTATTATTTATTTAAATTTGAAAAAAAAAATCGCAAAAAAAAAAAAAAAAAAATATATTTCTTTTCGAATTCTAACTGCTGAATATAAACAGCAGACGTTTTTCATAAAAATAATAATAATAATAATAATAAACCGCATTATTTTCTTGAATTGTTTAATGTTAATCATAACGAATCACGCGCAACCGATAGCTAAAAGGATTAATTTCCTTTGTTTAAGACTCTTGTTTGAAATTCCAGTGCTAATCTCTGGGAAATTTTTATCGCCTTCTGTCGAAAAAGATCCACTTCGAAAAGA
>JAFIDM010114102.1:0-16039 GCA_023159025.1 Thereuonema tuberculata
GGTCACGTGGTGCGGTCGAGTCGACTTCTTAAGGAGGTAGGGAATCGCACTTTATACAGTGGGACATAACATGGACTATCCGTCAGTGCAGTATTTTCAAATTCTGAGTATACAAAGAACAGTCTTCTTAAAGATTGTTACAATTTGTATTTCTTTAGACAGTAAAGAAAGAGCTAAGAAAGAAAAAACTGAAATGATTACACAAAAATCTTTTTAGAGATACAGTGCAATAAAAAACAAACAAATTTTATCAAATTTGAATTGGAAATCTCTGTTAAAAAGTATAAAATAATAACGCACATAATAAAAGACGATGAACACCATAAACCTCACGGGTTTTTTTATAAAGATAGAACTTTTCCGGCTGAGTGCTTATCCTGGAGCAAGATGCGCAGATGCCAGCGAAATTGATAAATTTTTATAGTGTTCATCTCGTTTCCTTATGTGTTATTTTTTTTTTTTTTTTTGCTTTTCAATGAAACCTTATACACAAATTAAATTTTTATTTCCAATTCGAAATGTCGCTTATTACATTCGAAACCGATATACCAATAGATCTTATCCTGTCTTAGGATGTGAATGGTTTTAGATACCCGGCATTTAAACAGTTTGATTAAATTTCCAATTTGGTCAAAAGAGAATATTTCTAGAAAAAGATGTTTGAAAGAAAAACTCATTTTTACGGAAGAGGAATTATCTTAAGAACCACTGATGTCTTTAGGTCCTGACTCTATCAAACCTTTTATTTCTTTTAAATATTTATTTTTCCACTGCACCTAAAATTCTGAAAATTTAAATTTGAACTTGTGAAGCAAGTGGGATTTATATTTTCTTGTTTTTATTTTTCAAAATATATTACAATTAACTAAACTGAAATTCAATAACAGTCAATTTTGGGATGTTTTTTTCCCGAGGAAGTACTCGGTAGTTTCAACTCAAAAAACTTGACGAAAACCAGAAATGATGAAAAAATTGCAAAACAATGATTTGTATCTAAAATATTTATTAATAGTGTAATAGTTAATTTCTAAAAAATATTTAATCTCACAATTTAAAAAAAAAATTAAATTATTTGTTGAATGATCAAATTTATGAATTTCCACTAGTTTCTACACTATTTTGTTTCCGGTAATAAAACAGACGGAATAGAAGCTATTTTGAGAGACAAAGTTTCAAAACAAAAACTGATCAAAACGAGGTATCTCTCGATCTTTGATTACTTTCGGCAAATATTTTCTTTCCATGTGGTAAGAATGAATTAAAAAATTTTAATACGACATAGATAGAGCTGTAGCTATCCCTTCATAAGCATTACAATGGACATTTGATGACAGTTCAGAAATACAGCGACCTTTCAATTTTATTTTACTTTATTTTAAATACAAAAAACACAATTTTCTCTCAGAAATTTATGAAGAACTTTAAAACTATTGAGAACTATTTGTTTATTTTGTCATTACATAAAAAATTCCCATTTTTAATTCGGAAGATAAAAATAATTAACGATTCAGAAGTAATTTTAACACCTTAAATCAGGCTAAAATGAGATACAAAAAATTAAAAATTAAATATATGAAAAATATCAGATGCCGAGAAATGAGAAAGAAAAGATCTTAAAGTTTTCTGTGTTCCAAGGAATGCATTAAGAAACTTCATTTTAAGTGAAAGAAATTATCAGAAGGTCTTCTGGTTCAGGCTACTTCCGGTTTAGGTGGGGAAGGAAAATGTTTGCAATTAGACAAAATCCCGATATAGATATTGAATCGATTATGTTGAGAACTGATATGGTAACTCATCCATTGTGGACACTTACTAGTGCTGTCCCAATGATGCAAAATGCGGGTCTAGATTTACTAAATGAACTTCATGCAGGCATCCCTTTCAATTGTACTTGACCTTTGAATTACAAATCCTTTAAATACACTAGTTATTGAGTCATCTATAGTTGTGTCTCTTCTAACGACTCTGCAGGTGTTTGATAGATTATTTTGATTTTGTGTTATTAAAAAACATGAATTGAACTCTTGTATCTAATTTATTTTATGTTTTTATGTTATTTTATGTTATTTTTTTTATGTTTAAAAATTCTGTATTGATTCAGTATTTTCTAATGTTTTAGTAAAAATCTGTAAAAGTATTTTCAAGATGAAATGATTAAAAAAATAAATACGATTTAAATTTTTTAAAAACACAAATTAGTTTTTGAATGTATTCTTCCTTTCCGGAAAAAAAGGGTTTTACCCTAATTGCTATAATGATTCAATTTCCGTTAGAACTATCTTACAAAGGATAAAGATCATTTTAATAACTCATCTTAATCCCTTTAATAGATTCCTGCAATTGTTGAATTTTAAATCTTATAGCTCATTCACTTTGTTAATAATTTCTGTAATTGTTGGTAATGTTATTTAATATTTAAAATTTAAAGTGGCTCCACCAGTTATTAGCTTGTCCAATCACGGCTTGTTATTATTTTGTATTTTATCATGCAGTCTTTGTTGTCATTCTACTTGAGAACGACCGGCGAGCCCGGATCGAAACCAGGTTATTTATTAATAAATATTGCTATTTTATATTGTGTATATGGCCTTATTGATTCTTTTCTATTAATTTTTATAGACGTTCTCTTCCAGTTATTCCTATAATTTCCTGCTCTCATTTATTTCTATTTTTATTTCTTCATTAATTCTTTATCTTTTTGCCGGAAGTTTGGTAGAAGACAATCAGTCAAAGATTCATGAATTCTCTGATTGAAATGACTTGATTTTGATGATTAGCCTCAAGCATTTGAGTGAGAAATTTTGTGAATGGGATTTAAGTAGATTTGTAATCATGAAATGGAGAAGTCATAGTTAATGAAGTTAGATTTGACCGTTTAATTCAACAGCTTAAATTCAAAGTGACAGCGAATAAAAACAAAATATTCCCTTTAAAGAATATTAGTACAACACGGAAGCTTACACTTATTTTGTTGATCCGCTGTATAAAGGAACACGATTTCTCTTACTCGAACTTTGATGAAATTTCATTTTAAGAGGTTTTCCAAAAACTGTCACTCAATTCCATGATAAGAACTTCAAGAATCTTTATTTTAGAGCGAAAAAAATGTATGAAATGGGAGTAATCATTTTATTAAAATCGTTAAAAATTTCATTCGTGTATTTAAAAATTCATTTAATAATTATATTAATTCCATCAATGATTTCTTTAAAATTATGAATTTAATTTTAAATTAAATAGGAATACAGCTTTTTTTTGCGCCGCTTATTTTACCATAACAGCCAGTATCTGATTATAACTGCAAAAAAGGAGATAGTAACATTAGTAGAATTAAAATACAAAAGCAAATTGTATTTATTCACACAAAAGAAAACATTTCAATTCAGTTAGATTTTCAGTGAATAAAAAGTAAAATTGAAAACAATCAGAACGAAAATGTTGTATTAACTGTAAATTTTCTGTTTTGATTACAATGTTATTGTCTTATTATGAGCAGATAGAACAATCTTTTCAAAATAGAATTCACTTTCTAAGAAGCAAAGGTTGAGATATTTAAGTTTCAGGACTGAGTATTATTTGCATTAAGCAGCAAGTAAATGCGAGCATTGTATCCAGTCCTTCTCATCTTGGTCACGTCAGTTGGTTGTATTTCTTAGTATTATTTAAAATAGTAATATTTTTATTTAAAAAAAAACTATGCAAATCCTGGTCATCTTAATACTTAATATTTCACCCACTCAACTCCATGATTATGTGTTGACTTCCAAACTACTATTAGTCAAATACGTGTCTTATTTTACCTGTATTAACATTGAATTGAATAGTAAGTGAATTTCATGCAATTAGTGGTTATTTTTTTATTTATTTTTAGTTTGTTATTTATTTTTGTGATTGAGGTTTTGTATCTAAGCAATGGGATTTTTCTTTTGTCTGCAATGCTTTCTTCTTAAGTAAATATACAAATAATAAAAATTGTTTCTTTTTCCCAATTACTCTAAGAATAATATTTTGCTATCAACAGAAAGATTGAATTTGAATTTATTCTCTTAAATTTACAGTAATATCTATTTTCTCTCTTCCCCCTTTTCCTAAAAGACATACTGTAAATCTACCCAAAAGACATACTGTAAAATACTAAACAAAGAAAAAAAGATATACAAAATATTCTAATTACTTAAACCCCTCTGCGGGCTACTAAATCTAAAGGATCATTTTCCACCCAAGAAACAAAAAAACAAAATACCAACCATATCTAAAGTTTAATTTATCTAAAGAATAATTATTATTTTTGACTCATAACGCCGAAAGGCATTTAAACTCACCTTTGTATAATCTAAATACTGCGCTAACATGTGAACGAAGCTTCTACGGCAAAAATGGTTTTGAGTTTCAAAATCAGCGTAAGAAACTGAGAAAGTATGTCAAATTTCATTAAAATTATTTGGTTTTGAACGGATGTTTTGTTAGAATTTCAGCTAAAATTCCATGGAAACAACATGGAATGACAAAATGAACAAATATTTAATTCCATTTGAGTACCCTTGATTCAATGGTACCATTGAGAACCTTGGATCCATCTTAATAGCTTAATTATATCGAGTTACAGACAGACAGACAGATAGACAGACAAACGAAATTAGCAAATTATAAAAGTTGATTATTTGCAATGAAAAGCTTTTCAGTTTAATGGATTTCAAAAAAAAAATTAAGAAAAAACTATTTAATGTATCTTTTAAAGATTATTAAATTGGTGAACATAAAAGGCTCAAAACATTGCTGATATCTGTCTAATTTAAATCAGATCAGTATTAGAACTTTAATTCAGCAATCCAATATTATTTTCACGTATTACTTGTGGTAGAAAAATTAGAAAAAAGTCAAATGCAAAAGAAAGAAAAAAAAAGGAATAGATATTAAGAAATAAACTAAGACATCTTCAAACAGATATTTTGCAGATTTTAAATACGATTCATTTGAAAAATGAAACCACTAATATCCATGGCTTCGTGGGGACTGACCATGTAAGGCCAAGGGCTCCCACTAGGGAGGGGTCAGTCCATCCCTGAGCACCGGAGCCCCGGTCGTCAAAGGGGCCAGGGCTGGGGTCTTAACCAAAAAGAAAATATGTGAATTATGTGAATCACTTCGAGACTTTATTAGATTCAAGCTTACATTTTACATAAACCATTTTTATATAATCCAAGATTTTGACGATTACGTGGGATGGGTGTCCGTAACTGCATTTGGTCCTGGGCCTTGAATTTTAGTGCCTGTGTAAGGCTGTACAGTAAGGACAGCAGTTGAGAGAAATAACAAAATTTTGTTAAAATGTACGAGATTGCCAAGATTCTCTTCCAAGCAGATAGATTTTATTATTCCATGTTTTTATTCCTTTTGAAGTAGGTCAGTTGTATCTATCATCGGAAGTCTGAAAACTCAAGAATTCTCAAATCCTATTTTTTTTTTTTAGGCAACAATTTTGTTTTTGACGTTAATATTTTTTTTTTTATTTCTAAATTAACCGTTGTGTGCATACTGTCTCTCTATCTGTAATATAAAAGAGATATGTGTGGATGTGTTTGTATGTCTCTGTTCAAAATGTTTAGCATATTTCACAACATTACATACTTGAAATTTCGCATATGGGTAGGTTCCATACTGTAGACCAGGTGCGTATATAGGGGGAGGGGGGCATACCTCGAAATAATGAAGGTATGTCCTCTCAACGTTTTTTTTTTAGTTGAAGAGATAGGTTTTCATGGTTTTTTTTTGTTTTTTGGTTGAATAGATTTTTTGCCCCCCCCCCCCGAAATAATGAAGGTGTGTCCTCCCAACGTTTTTTTTTGTTTTCCATGGGGTGTCTACTTAAAATTACTTAACCTTACATTAATCTTGGGCCTCCCCCCCGAAAATACATTCTATATTCGCCACTGCTGTAGACCATGTAAAAACTGTAAACATAGCCTTTTTTAATTTTGGAGGCGGGGGGGATGAAGTGTTAGGCGGATTTTGAAAGCGATACATGCGCACGTAGAGAAGACAATTGGAACTACAAAAATATTGGTGTTCAATAATTGTAACTCAAATATTATAGTGCATAATAAAGTCACATATTAACCGGGAGGAAAAAACTACAATTATCGGGTGTAAATGGGAGGGCGGTGAGGGTAAGGGAATACATTGTTGAAGGATTCCGTAGAAGTATCCTTCAACAATGTTTTCCCATAACCTCACTCTGTTTTCGGGATAGCTACAGATTTTCGTTTTAGTTATAGATTTGTAATGATTACATTATTTCCGAATTGGGAGAGGTTTGAAGTGATTGGGGTGTGGAGAAAGGAGTGGGAAGTTAGGAAGTTCGAGTTACAAAATTCAAATACAACATTACATTGCACCTATCAGGTAATTTTTGTATGAACTGGGAAAGTTAATACAAAATTTTGTATTTTGATATTTAATAAATATTTAAATACTAATGTGATGTGTGAAGGAGTTTATATTTGATTAACTGCGAAAGTTTCGAAGTGATATCATAATTTCAATTTCTTCCTCATCCACAGCAGATCAACTCTTTTCTGTAACCCGTATGTAGAACGGGTAATCAGCTAGTAGAGATAATAAACTGAAATTAATGGACAAAGAAAGTGATCAACGAAATCTAATTTAATTTTTTTATATATTGAAAGAAAAAAATCTTCCTTCCTTCCCTCCCCCTCTTTAAATGAACATCGTTTCAGACGTAATTAGTGCTTCAGGTGGTGGCGCTTTGTTCTAAGTTATTCGAGAGACACGTGGAACTTCCGCTCTGCCAAATATCAAGGATTTATGAACACATTTCTATTAGACAGAAATAGTGAGTAAGTGATTGGTTTGATGAATTGAATCGACGTTAAATTAAGAAGTGATTCTGTTACCTATTTGAGAATGGAAACAGTCAACAAACTGAGACAGAAGAGAAAGACTGCCTTAGAAGATTAATAGAAGAGTGGATTATTATGAGAAAGAGAAATGGTAATATTGATTATAAATATTAAGTGGAAATTAATTCAGATGAATGACAATTTCGAATTTAAAGTATATTTTTATTACTGGAAGACATTTATTAATAGTGACATAGAAGCCAAATGGAACAGTCAAACACCTTACAAAGGCAACGGTGTCTTTAGTTCATTTGATAAGACTAATGAAAGGAAATTAATAGTGACTAATAAAGATACAGAGTTTGGTGCCAGAAGTATGTAAGAAGTCTTAAAATTAACTGTTAGTTTCCTAAAGATAAAGGAAAGAGGCTGATAGGATGATCTAAAGATACAGAATAGAGCAGCCAAAAGGATGCGGCCATTGCAGTCTTGGAGGTAAGAAAAATCTTTTAGTGAAAAAAAAGTAAAAGCGCTGAAAAATCTAGAAAACTTTGTTGAAAAATACAGAATTAAGAGAATCAATAAAATGTATAATGCTTTCGTTTGTTGTTAACGTATTTTAAAAATATGACACTTTTTTTATATTGCTAATACGTACAATGAAGGGTTAAACTTAAGAATATTTTACCCAATGAACGCCCGCTGTGGTGACTTGATGCATACCGTTATCTCAAGATCACACCTAGCCAGATGAGTTAGTTTTTCTAGTAAAAGATCGTAAAAAAACATTTTGAAATAACTACTTTTTTACTAGTTAATTGTCCGTTTCATATTATCCGCCATATTCAAAATACAGCGACAGCCGCCGGCTGTTTTAGGGCAGCCATTGGGGATACCATATTCTGAAGTTTAACCCAATGATGTTTTAAATCTTGTGTTTTAATATACTTCGAAAAAACTAAAATCACTGAAATTTAAGCAATGTAAGCTATTTTTTTTTTTTTTTTTGCATCAAAAACATATTTTGGAATTTGAGTAAAACGGAAAAAGTGGAAGAAAGATAAAAAGTAATGCATATCCGTAAAGTAAAAAAAATATGAATAAAATCCTCACAAAACACTTCTTTGATTATAAAGAACCAAATACAGTCATAAACTCCGATTTATAGATCTTCGACTTAACCATTAGACGGGATATTCCATTGCTACCATTCCCCGAAGTTACAGCACTTGTATTCGACTCCACATAGAAAATCAAAAGAAAATTTACAAGAAGTTCCTGAAAGCACTTGAAGATTACCTTCGTTTTAGTAAATTTTACTTTTTTTTTGTTTGTTTTTATTTTTATTTGTGAAAATAATACAAACGCGAAGATTTTTTTTAGTTTCAGTTACAAATTCTGTGGAATATAAACAGTAGGACTTTTCTATTTAAAAAGAAAATTCTCAAATTTGAAATCAAGTTAATTTTATTCATATTTAAACTCGTACAAATATTAAGAGATTTAATAAGTTTATTATCCATTGTTTAAGATGTTGATAACAGTCCATTGCAATATTTTTAAATTAGATTTTGTTTAATCTTTTCGAGATAATTTCTCAACAAGAACTCGACCGGTAAAATTTTCAAAATGAAACGTAGTTTGTCTCTAAACGTATATGCCAATTTCCAAGAAGACTGAGGCAGCGATTCAGAAGTCTTTGAGAGAACAAACACACAAACCGCTGATCAGTATAGCAGAAAATAGGTAAAACAATAGTAACTTTAATTTAGTATTAGAAAAGTAAAGTAGAATTTCAGAAGCACCTTTTTTCCAATGGTATATTGATTGTATTAAAAATCCGTAGTAATCGAAATGTATTAACCCTAAAAGCAAATGACAAAGTTGAATGGTCATAAACACTACGAACACTTAAAAATATAATATTTATAAATATATATTTCCGAAAAGTCTGAAATAGCTGAACATTATATTAATAAGGGTCATTATATGAATAATGAAGTCAAAATTATGAATCTAAAACAAGAAAAATTGTTGAAAGCATTTGTATTAGAAATACTAAAGAGAAGAATTGAAATAAGAACGATGGAGTGGAAGTAAATCAGAACTTAGTAAGAATGATTAATAATTTAATAAATGGTAGATGTTTACGTTGCCGTAACAATGTGAAATGTGAAGAATTAAATTTTGAATTACAATTATGTTGGATTGTTTGAATAAAGTTTTTATTGTAAGATTTAGGTAAACTTTAACAATTCATTTCTGATGTTCTCTTGCTCGTTTATATAAATTATCTTTATCGTAACTTATTGTACGATTGGAATAAACTTTGACGATTCCATAATAATGTTCTTTTGCTCGCTTCTACAAATTCTACTTTATCGAAACTGTTCTATACTTTTTGGGCTTGATAAAGGGAAACGTTAAATTATTCTTCTCGAAAATTTGCTATTTTAATAAATGTATTTTATATCCATACATTTATTGGTGTTTGTGTCGATGTCTTATAAATATATAAAAACTTTTCCTGCATTGTAATGACTTTGTTGATTTGATGTTTGTCTGAAAATTAATGAAATTCTCATTTCTTTCTAAAATTCAATTTTAAATCCTATCAAAGTGCGCGTGGACAAAAATGAATTAAAAGCCACGCTTGTAGGCATTGTTGAACATCGACAGAAATTCGTTGTTTCAGTAATGAAAAAATATTAAAAGTTTTAAAAATAATTATTTATAAAGTTATTTAAGTTTATTTCAATAATAAAATGTTATATTAATACTTAAAATTGTAATATTATTTACATTGTGATATTATAAAATATTGAAATTTTCTGTTAAGAATTGTAAGGAATAGGCTTTGTGAATTTTGTAAATATTTGGAGATGAATTCATTGAAAGTATTTTTCTTTCCTTCTTTGATTATTTCTATTTCAATTCTTAACATAAAGAAACAACAGAAATGCTCAGACTTTATCCAATGTCTGAACTTATTATCAGAAGCAAAGTTTTAACGACCTCTAAAGAAACATCATTAAGAGAAGAGATAACAAAAACTATATAACTAATCAATCAGAATAAATTCCATCCAAAGTCTTCCAGAAATCTTAACTCAAATATAGATTGGAAACCGTATTTCTCTAATGAGTATTTTTTTCCATTTCTTGGTATCTTCGTTTAATTGATGTTGTTAAAGAATCTCGATATTTCTAGAATCGTCATTGATTTTCTCAGGATCGTAAAATAGATTACAGAACGTGTCTGTAATGAAATAAATCACTTAGAAGATCATTTGGAATCCCATTTACTAGAATTTAAAATAATGAGTTTGCCTTAGTAATAGCGGTTGCTGAGATATCCGATAGAAGGTTGTACTGCTCAGTACCACGTGGTCTGTATCATGCGTGCCATTGGTGGTTTGCGCAATCATTTCAAAATGCTGCTTGGAGTTACATCCTTTCTTTGGGCAGAGAGTAAGTCCTGCTTTTCTGAAAGATGATCTTAACTTCATGACAATGCTCGACCATACAGAACATGCTGCTTGGTTTCCAGTGGAAAATTTTGGGACTTGCGCCATTCAGTTTGGATTTAGTTCTCATTGATTACATCTGTTCTCTGCCTTAAAAGAGCACATGGCAGATCGACGCTTCACATGTGATGAAGAAGTCCAACATTATGCAATGAAGAAGTGGCTTCAATAGTTTAATCCTTATTACTATATAATATGGCTAAATCGACAGTCAGATCGAACATGTGTCCAATACCTCAAACGTATCTGTGCCATTTTACGGACACTATCTTCTTTCAATAAAGGTTTGCTTTAAGATTTCCAAGCATTTCGATCTTTTTTTTTTTATCAACTCTCATTAATGAAAACTATCTAGTAGAGTATGTAAATAGCCATGTTTGAATTTGGAATTACTTATTTACGAATTCCTAATTATTAACGTGCAATGGACAAATTATTCAAATACATTTTCTTTTTTTAAAACTTGATATTTACAGAAAACTAAGGGTGAAATATTAGTGACAGTCTTTGGAAACTGAAGGTCATCAAATCAGTCAGTTTATATACCTTAATACTTCTGAATCAATGGATGGATCTTCTTAAAACATGGTAAGCAAATTTCTGGACGAGAGATGATCGATGTTTTACATTTTTAATCTTTTCAAAGTGAGTTGAAATCGAGAAATCATAGCAAGAAAGTAAAGAAAAACTCAGATACCCAAGCATTATAAAATAAGAGTGGATTTATGTTGATGTCTTAGGAAACAGATTCCAATCATTTAATCTAATCCATCTGTAGAAATTTATCACTTAATGTGATTTTGGAGAAGTTTAAACAAATATTCGTCCGCTCTCTTGAAGACGGATATATTTTTTCTTCTGGAAAATTTATGACTTTACCTTAGCCGAGGTCTACATTTCAAGCAGATAGATTTATTATTAGCAGGATTGTTTTTGAAATTAACAAAAAAAAAAATATTCTTTTTTACATAAAAAAGTTTATTTACAGTTCAGTTGTACCCTTAAATTTTCTTGAAATATTTGTTAACTTATGATGTTTACGGTCGTGACTGAAGCAAATGCTGGCAACTGGAAACTTTTTATTTCTTTTATATATTTCTTTTTTACAATGCATCTAAAATTCTGAAAATTTAAATAAGAATTTGTAAAGCATCTGGGATTTCAGTTTTCTTGTTTTTAATTTTCAAAATATTCACCAGTTAATTTAAATTAATTTTCAAAATCAGTCACTTTTTTGGGTGTTTAGGAGTATTACTCGTTATTTTCAACTCAAAAAATTTTGACAAAAACCTGAAATGATAAAAAGATAATTTTTTATATTTAAAATATTTATTACTAGCTGAACTCGGCATGCGTTACAATGCCACTCCAAGAAAAAAAGGGCCCGGTGTGGGTCGGGATAGGATACTTAAATCCTTGTGTCGCCTTTAACTCACCCAAGTGTGGTACCCTGCCCCCGTAGGAGACGAATTTTTAACTTATTGCATTAGACTTGGGGGGCCCGAGAAGGGCCCCCAAAATAAGGTCTCGGTGTCGATCGGGGATGGGACACTTATACCCTTGTCTCTTCCCCCCCCCCCTCTCATGTATGGTGTCCCTGCAGCCCTTAGGGGATCGATTTCTAATTTTTTTGCAATAGACTTGTGGACCCGAGAAGGGGCTCTAAGCATAAGGACCCGGTGTCGGTCGGGGATGAGACACTTACGTAGACTTATCACCTTCCGCCCATGGAAAGGGGGTGTTCCTGCCCCCCCCCCCATAGGAGAACGAATTTTTTACTTTTTGCAGTAGACTTGGGGGGGCCCGAGAAGGGGCCCTAAATATAATGGTGTTCTGCTAATTCAGAAAGCTTCGCGGGCGTGACCACAAGAACTACCCAAAGTTTCATCGCAAACTGATGAATGGTATAGGAACGCTTACGGCATATAAGAATGGTTTTAGTTCTCATTGTCACCACCAGGTGCACCTTTGACTTTTTCACCCCTTTTCAACCCCTGGGGGGGGGGTGTCCCGGTTCTGAGGTAGCCTTTCTTTTGTGCAGGATCCTAAAGAGTAATTCTGCAAAGTTTGGTCCAGATAGGTCAAAAGGCCTAGGAGTGTATAAAGAACAAAGAAAGAAGAAACATTCATTTTTATATATATAGATTGGTGCAACAGTTATTTTTAAAGAATTAAAAATTGTATTGATTTAAAATTGTGTAAGATTAAATTACTTTTCTAAAATTAATTTCGCATTATTCGCCATTTTTACAACAAAATATAATAAAAGAATATATTTCTTAATAATAGCTATGATTTTTTTTTATTTTCTATCAAAAATAAAATATACTTTTAACATAAAAACCAAACGGGGAATGGTATTTGGTGATTGTACTTTATACAATACTGATATGAAATTATTATTTTTTTTGTTAATTCCAGAGTTGAGGTTATTCTCTCTCATTTAAACATTCTCCATCCATCTGTAACGAAATTAGTAATCATGCAGTTGAATTACCTTCACAGAAGTAGCTTTTTCTTATTAATTTTAATTTACCAAATACTGAAGTATAATGATGTAAAATCACAAAAGGTATCGATGACTTGATCAAATTCCTCTTGATCCACAGTACAAATTCTTTCTACGAATGGTATCTATAGGTTACTAATACGTGTAAGTGATTGGGAGTGTTAGTTTATTATATTGTCGACGTTGTAACTCAAATTGTAAATCACTGATTGCATCCACTTTCATACGAAAGAAATTAGTCTTATTGTCTGTTTATATTTTGGTGTTCATAAACCTTCTAAGATCCTTTCCACATGAAATTTTCAGTTAAACATTAATATATTTTTATAGATCTGATTAGATATTAGTATTTACAACAATTATTTAGAAGAATTGACTTTAATTCTTTAGGTTTGTGATATTACTTTCTTCAACTTGAAACAAACTTTATTTTCACAAAGCAAGATAATTAGAAAAAAGTCTTATTTAAATGAAGTTGATAATAAAGTTCTGCTTTGAAAGAAAAGCACCACCATTTATTTATCACTGATTATTTCAGTCATTGTGTATGTTTATAACATGTAGGTTTATTTCATGGATGTATTTTTAAGAAACAGACATTATCACAATTATCAATACAGATAATGTTTAGTAAAAAAAATTCTCCAAATATTTAAATACAGAAATTGAATGTGGTATCTAGGATTCAATGTAACCACTTCCTCAGAGTTGTCCAGGTGCAAAATGGATTTAGATATTCTAAATGAGTTCAATTTCACGAGCATCCTAAAATAACAGTTGACCCTTTGAATTAAAACTAGCTTGAATAAATGATATCTGCGCTCCAACCAATTCTTGTGTTCCTGTTAACAAGTTAAGCGTTTTACTAGCAAATTGTAACGGGTTCCGTTGTTTTGTGTTTACTAGGAACCTGGGTATTCATTTATTCATAAATGCTCTTAAACACTATCAGTCTTTAAAAATTGATGAATTTATTAATTACCGCTACTTTCCTCACCATTTGGTATCCGGTGAAAAAACAGACGAAATCAAAGATATTTTCCGATATGTAATCACGAAACAGAGAACAGTTCAAAATCTCTGAGTCTTTCATTACTTTTCTGCAAATTTTGCGTTTTCTTTTCACAGTGTGTGAATGAATTAAAAAATTTCTTAGAACATTAGGTATATTAACTTGCTATCCCTTCATAAGCATTACAATAAACATATGATAACATTTCAGAAACACAATGACCTTCAAATTACATTTATTCTTTAAATTAAATTTAAATAAACACAATTTTTTCTGAATTGTTTTGAAAAACGTTCAAACTCTAAAAAGCATTTAATTGTTTATTAATTACATTACCACTTCAATTTTAACTACTTAAATTAAGCGAAAGCGAGATATTAAAAAATGAAAATTAAAAATTTATGTAAAATATCACATGTTAAGAAATGACCAAGACAATACAAAGAAAGTTTTTTGTGCTCTTTCTGGGAACGATTTACGAACTTCATTTTAAGTGAAAAGAAATAATAAGAAGGTTTTTTGGTTAAGCCTACTTCCAGTTTTGAAGGGGCAGGAAAATGATTGCAATTAAACAAAATCATTTTTTTAATGTTTACAAGTCCTATTAGGTATACTTATATAAAGAATACCTGTGGTGTAGGTGCTGATAGTTTGATATTAGGACTTAAAAATTAAGTGTAGTTAAGTTAATCTTAAAAATTAAGTATAGTTAAGTTTAGTTAACTGAATCAATTATTTTGAGAATGAATATGATATCCATTGTGGCCACCTATTAGAGTTGTTCAAGTAGTGCAAATGGCGTCTAGATTTACCAAATGAACTGAATGTAGGCCTCATTTGAAATTGTTCTTGTCCTTTAAATTACAACGGCTTTGAATAAACTAGTTGTTACGACAATCCATAGTAGTGTCTCTTCTAACTTCTGTGTAGATGTGTGATAGATTGAAATTGATTTTGTTTTTATTAAAAAACATGAATTGACTTCTTCTATTTACTTTGTTACACTTATTTTTTACGTTTAAAAATTCTGCAATGATTCAGTATTTTGTAAAGATTTAGTAAAACCTCAAGTATTTTCAAGATAAAATTATTTTAAATTTAAATGGTATATATTTAAAACATAAAGCATTTAAATTTATTCTTGCTCTACAGTAAAAAACATGATCTTCTAATATTATAATATTTTGAATCATCTCAAATTCCTTATTCGAATCATCATCTTATTTTACTTAATAGAGAATTAGAGAGAATAATCTAATCCTGTTCCCCTTGGCCTGGCACATGGTTATTTGTATTTAGAAAAGAGAGTTGCAATCATAGGAAGACTAGAATAGACCGAAGTATCCTATTCTGGGCTTCAGGTGGACAGGGAATACGAGGAGAAAGCATCCCTGTCCTTCCTGAAAACAATTTGTTAATTAAACTAAAAAAAAAAACAAATTTTGAATACTTCAGATACGTAGATGACATACTTATCATATGGTTTGGCACTATTAGGCAATTTAACTTATTCTTTGAAAACTTAAATAAAAGCACTACTGATATAACATTTAAAAAAGAATTAGAAACAAATGGTGAGTTGAAGTTTTTAGACATCAAATTGATAAAAAATAAGAACAAAATTGTAATGGAGCACTACAGAAAGGAATTTCGAAGTGATCATATATTAAATTACCACTCAGGCCATAAAACTGATATAAAAAAAAATATTGTTGAAAATTGGTTAAGAAGATTAGATTGTAACACCAGTTTTGAAAAAATGTATAATGAAAAAAATTAATGATATGACTGCCCTCCTTAAGAAAAACAACTATCCAGAAAAAATTATCAATGACCAAATTAAATCTTACAATACTTTCAAAATTAAAGAAATTAACAAATTTGAAAATAGGATTTATATCCCTTACCTTAATAGTAACAGCATTTGGTTACAAACTTTAAGTAAAGATTACAATATAAACATTGGCTTTAGATATAATAATAAAATTAAAAATTTGCTTTGTAAAAAAGTAAATCAACATGATTATAAGAACGAAATGGGTTTAATCTATAAAATTACTTGCCAAACTTGTCAAAATTTTCACATAGGAGAGACCAAAAGAACCTTAGCGGAGCGTGTATCGGAACACTGT
>JAFIDM010114103.1:0-16039 GCA_023159025.1 Thereuonema tuberculata
TGGCATTTATTTTTGACAGTAGCATCATTTAATGTACGGACTACTTTTCATAGCGAAGTTATACATTCAGTAACTGTTTCTGTATTATCAGGTTAGGGTAATTTTTACTATAGAACTGTTGTATATCACTAATATTATAAGCATTATTATTGTTTATTATTGTTTAAAATCACCAAATGAAATGCATAAAATGTGTAAATAAATATTTAAATAAATCTTTTTATATAAAATTGGTTCAGTAGCAATTTGAATAAATCTTGACTCCTCCCCCTCCCAAAATTTTGAAAATGACGTTATTTTTTTGGGTTGTTGTTGATTTTTCCCTAACGTGTGACTCCCCCCCCCCACTTCCCCAAAATAAAATCCAATATTCGCCATTCACTCGAACTATAAATAAATAAACTTTAAAAGGGGAAAAAAAAAATAAGATTCATTCCTAAAGAATCTGAGAATTTAGGACGTAAGAAACGAAAATTCGTTTTCCGCAATTAAATTTTTATTCAAAGTTTATTGAAGAATTTATTTTTCTCTCTGGTAAAAACTGAAAAGTAATTTAAAGTGATTTTGTTATTTGGATGTAACTATCGAAAATTACTTCGAAATTCTCATATCGCAGAAAAGCAAAAAATTATTTTTGTTAAGTTAGACATTCAGTGGATAACGCAATAATTTCTGGCCGGATAGTTTCAGCACATTACTGATATCACAAATGTCCTTCCACTGTTTTTTTTTAATTCGAAAATTCGGTGGAAATTTTACGTCAAAAAGCATCATTTAAGAATGTTTGAAAGTGTTTTTGCAATTTTCCCTTTTAATTTAGGTAAGAAGTATTATTTTTTTAATTGAAAAATTCTTCATGTTTATAAAAATTTGAAGTGAAGTCTGAAATGTTTGAAAGGGCAAAACTTCGTATTTCCAAAAAACTAAGCAAAATCTTTTACAACTATCTTACAAAGCAACCTGTTAAGGAAAGAATGAAGATATAATTAGATTGATTAGTTACAACTTACGAAAGTAATATATATTTTATAAAGAATTGAAAATAAATGAAAAGGAAAATATTTATATGTTTATTAATTTTTATTTATATAATTTAGAATCGCTCTCTTTTCACTTATTTATAACAATTTTGACGTAATCTTTGGTTATTCTCATGACTTTCAATTAAAGAATATCTAAAATTGGAATACAAAACATCATTAATAATGTTGATATTATAATACTTGTTGAAATTAATGTAAATTGAGGAGAACCAGAACTCTTATCAACTTATAGGTTTTAATATGATTTATAAACTAAGAGGAAACAAAAAAAGATGGTGGTTTATTGGTTTACTATGAAAAACGTATGTTATAAATGAAATGAATATTGATACAATAACCCATGAAAATTAAACATGCACTGTAAGTAATAATACAAATGATTTTGAAATAACTATTAGCTATTTTCAATCCACCTAATACTAATTGCTGGGGATAACTAATAATTTGTAGAGTGGCATGTATTGAAATAAGAAAAATGGCGATAAAATTCATGTATAATTTATTGGGGGTATTTTTAAAATTTTTCCAAAACTATTTACACTGGTGATACTTATTATCACTAAGATAATGGAAATTTTTAACACTTTAGTAGCACTGGTCTAAAGTCAAAATGTTCACTAATATTCACGCTGCACGATTTCCAGAGTATCCTCAATCGATGCACTTTCACACAAATTAACTTGAAGCACTACAATAGATTATTTAATAATCATAGCTTACTGTTAATTTTATAATTTCACTTTACACATATAATATATGAGTATTATCATATGTAGCACACTTTAATCTAATTTGCATTAATCACACTTGTTAACAATGCACATCTAATTAACTTTTCACTCGTATGCAAATTAAATGCTAATCACAACACTTGTATGGTATTGTATTTTCTGTTTCACATTCACGTGAACACAAATATTTATAGCTTTCAATAAACACTCACTATTTGGTTTTATGCACCTTATGTGAAAATTAGAATCAATTTCTAATCTTTAATAATCAAAGTTACGTTCCGTATTGCACTAATATGGCAGCAGCTCCTTCTTCAATAATTATCGGGTACGCTTCGCCCATCCAAAATAATGGA
The DNA here is from genome assembly GCA_023159025.1 of Thereuonema tuberculata. Classification (NCBI taxonomy): domain Eukaryota; kingdom Metazoa; phylum Arthropoda; class Chilopoda; order Scutigeromorpha; family Scutigeridae; genus Thereuonema; species Thereuonema tuberculata. The sequence goes on from JAFIDM010114103.1 coordinate 2,131, forward strand.
ATAAAAGTTCATTACTTACAGATTGAAGAAATTCTAGCTGTCTTCATCATTTGAAGTATTCTGCGTTGATTGGAATCGAACGTTGAATCCACCATGCTTCGTAGATTCCTGCAGTTAATATCTGATGCACATTTAATCCTCAACTCACTAAGTTGAACATGGCGGGTTGCTTCCTTGCCATATGATCGGTCGTACCCACAATGCCTTGGGATAACGATCTTGCACTTCCAAATAATCGAACTAATAATTCAACAAAGTTCATTTTACTTCTTTCCACGGAACTAAAATAATAATATGAGTTCGTACACTTTACGATAATTTCCTCCGACGTTGAGCTCTTCTCGAACTGTCAAAGTTATACGTTGAACTTACGGTAACTTGCTGTAGTTCAATAATAATATTATTTTAATTGTCTAATTACTCAATGGAAAATTTAGTTTTCCGGAACAATTAAATTTGGTGTTTACTACCTTTTCAGTGACAGGATATTCTTACAATTCTTCCCGTTCTTCTTTCAGGAAAAATAATCTTTGATTCGGATCATTCCACTTCGACTTGAGGTATCAGGCTTCCGCATGAACTTCGTTCTACAAAACTGAGTTCTAATAAATGTGAGACGAATTATAATATTACACAAATCACTTGCTTCAATATTCCGTATCTTCTTATGGCGCAATTCCACTCTATTGCTTCCAATTAACACAACGGCTATCGAAGTCTTCTCGAAATAATTTTCTCTCAAATTATTTCTACTTATGGAACCGTCTACTTCAAAACTTCCTTGGACCATTTATAACTTCGTGTTTTAAACACTTTTCTTGTGCGTGTCTTTAGCTGACCACACTTTTCATGTCCTAGAATTAGAGGTTCAATTATTCCTTCACCTCGTTTAGCTTCAATCAGGTTTCCATATTTCATTTCGTCCCTGTCCTTTGAATCTTAAGCTCCGACCGCTGTTCTCCGAATCGACTCGTCTCTCAACGAGCTCTTATTTCATTCTGCCTAAACATCCCTGTCAAACGGTTCAGAACTACTCGAACTAACAGTTTTCAACTTCTAGAACTAACCGTCCAAATCATTCCTTATCGCTTCATATGACGTCACTTTTGCTTTACGTCACGCTGGCCAATTTGCATCTTTAAATTTTACTATGGAACACTTCCATTTTAACCTGGGCAACGTTACGACGGATAAATGCTCACATTTCTCGCCCCTTGTTGAGGCCAAAAGATTAACTTCTAAGAGCCCGGGCGTTGGCAAAAAAAAAAAAAAACTTCCATTTTAAATAAATAAAAAAAATTCTTTCAAGCATTTTAAATGCTCATAAAAAAACTTAAACTTATTAAATTAAAATAATTTTCACTTAATAATTTAATATATCATAGCACTAATCAAAAAGATTTCTTAACTGAAGTGCAATATATTTTGAACTATCTTATTTGTAATCTTGCAATGAATTTAACGTGCTGGAGAAAATTTAACAAAACTAAATGAGAAAAAAGAGCAACACACGAGTAAATAACGAAACGGCCGTTCCCAATTCCTTTCGATAATCGAATCAGAAAGGCATTAATTTATTGAAACTGCTCTTGTTTCTCATTTTGTTTTATCTTATTTGTAACTTATGCAAAAAATTGTGCCATGCTTAATAATGGGAGATATAAACATTCATATACTAGACGATACAATAAATCCTCTTGTTCAGGGATACATAGAGCTTTATTATACTTTTGGCTAAACATATTCTATTAACAAACTCACAAGGGATGTGAAGACAAACATAACTACCTCAAAAACATACATTGACCATGGCTTTGCTAAAGCTAATGTAGTTCATTTTATTGGAAACGTTATACAGACTGATATATCTGATCATTACATGATAATGCTATAACTGAGAAATTTGAAGCAAAACATACACCCAGATAGAGAATCAAATAACGAACCAAAAACCAGAGTTTTCTATAAAATTAATGACGAGAAACCTGCTTGAAACATGAAAGAACTCCTAGAAAAATTTACAACAATACGAATCCTAAAAAAATTAATGATCTATTAAAGAAAAAATGACGTGGAAGAAAACACAAACATATTATTAGAAAATCCCTTAATACAAATAGTTCAATCCCTTATAATAAAACTAAATTAAATATAAACAGCAATGGATGACAGATGAATTATTAGAACTTATACAAAAAAAAGATAGTTTTGTGTTTTAAATGAAATTAACAAACGTAACAAAATATATTTAGAAAATTATAAAAGAACATCTTATAAAGAATTAATTAACACAAATACTACGAAAAAGTAATAATAGAAAGTAACAATAATAATAATAAGCATTGGAGTATCATTACAATGTTATTAACAAAAATAATAATATAAAGAAAACTAAAGAAATAGATCAACTAAGTAAACAAAACAAAGTTCAAAATAAATAATTGATGTTTGATGACACTTTCGTAAATGCAGGTAATATTGAAGTAGGTTCGTATAATACAAAAGTTCTTAATAATCAAAATTCAACTTAAGACATTAGTTTTAATCTCTCCTACAGCAGCTGACGTTATAGAAATAATTGAAAATATAAAAATAAACACTAAATCTCACGCTAGCAAATGCATTTGAACTAAAATCATTAGATATCTTTGCTAGTCTGAAGTATTTACTCAATATTACTAAAGTATATCAGAATCAAAACAATGTATGAGTTATTGAGACACAGAGTTAATAATAGGATAAGGGAATTCGCTTCCTTTGATTCAAAATTGCTTTATATCATTTTTCGCAAAATTAGATAGGAAATCAATTTGTATGTATGTGTGTGTGTGTGTGTGTGTGTGTGTGTGTGTATGTGTGTGTTTGTTCAAATAAATTTTGAAACTCTGGAAGATTCATCTTGAAACTTCTTTACTTAGTAAAGGGCATTGTTTCACTGTAATCTGTCAAATACTTTTATATTCTGTAACACACAGAAATTTTGTTTTTTATTTTGGAATGATAATAATAAATGAGCTTTAATGTCTTGATAATATTTCGTTGTTTGTTTTCAATCCTTTTGTAATAGGGACTAATCAATGGAGACGTCAAGGCAGTGAAATGACAGCTGCACGAAGTTGTAGACCCAGAAAATTGACTGACCGTAGCCGTCGATGCCTAAACAGAGTAGAGCAGAAAAAATCACATGTCTCCGTTGGTAGTGATGACGACAGAGTACCAATAGCGTCGGGCGTTGTCGCTAGCAGCAGAACTGTTGCCGATAGTTAAACTACTTGTGTTTCGACCGCCGTGAGGCTTCTCACAAGCCGAGCATCCCCCACCGTCACTGCGAAGAGTCGGTTGAAATGGTGCTGAGCTCACCGCCATCAGACTATGGAGGAGTGGAAAAACGTTCTGTGGAGTGATGAATCTCGCTTCACGATCTGCAGTCTGATGGACGCATGTGGGTTTGGCGGATGCCCGGCGAACGCTTCTTATCCAACTTATCATGTATTTTATATATTTCAGTTTTTGATATCTAATCGCTTTTGGTTATTTCATAATCAATCAATCGAAGCTTCCTATACAAAATCTCACTCACATACATAAATACTGATTTGATAAAACTCACGTGCCCAAGAAAGTAGGCTTCAACATCACGTCTTTCTATCTTGTTTCTTGAAGGTGAGATAGATTATTAAGTTTTCACATTAATGTTATTATTATATGAATATTATATTAACATTGATAACCTAAATTTTACATCAACAGCATTCATTCTTAGAATAATATTCGATTTAAGGGATTCATATTTAAAGAAAATAAATAAAAATTAATAATTTATAATTTCATTATGTTATCGCGAACTTTTTAATTTGAAGATATTTAATATTATATTATGACTATTACATAGTCTTAATGTTATAAAAATATGCTTATTTAACTGACAATTCTCAACTTTGGAGTCTATTTGTACTAAAATCATTAGATATCTTATGTTCAATAGTCTGAAGTATTTAATCAATTTTACTGTAGTATATCAGAATAAAAATACTGTTTGAGTTGTTGAGACACAGAGTTAAGAATAGGATAAAGGAGTTCCCTTCCCCTGATTCAAAATTGTTTTTTTTTTTTATTTTTAGCTTAATTATGTAGGAAATCAATTTCTATATGTTTGTGTATGTTCAAATAAATTTTGAAACACTAGAGGATTCAAGAATAATATTTTACTAAAATCTATTTAATGCCAAATACTTTTATATTCTGTAGAACCCGAATCTATTTCCAAAATAAAACCTTTAATATCTTAAAAATATTTTGTTGTTAGTTTTCAATCTTTTTGTAATAGCGAATAATCAATATAATTTCTAATAAATATCATAATCTATTTAAGAAGTGACTCAGTAACAGATTACACTGCGACTGCTGTGTATGAGATTAGGCGAAGGTTCCTTCAGAAAGATTTTAGATCTAATAGTTACTTCTAGAACGTGTACGGGATTTGCACAGGACCAACGAGAAGTTCCTCAAACGATTTAAACCATACTTTCTTTTAAAATATTTTTTTTTATATTTAAAAATATTACTTAGTGAACTTTAGTTTTAAACAGCAGAAATCTTATATTTCTTTTTAATTTAAAATATTTGCTGAAAATAAACAGAAACTTCCCATTTCTCAGAAAAGTAATGAAATTCGCATTAAATTACTGAAACAGCTTTACATTCAAATAGTTTTAATGATATTTAAACACTAACAAATGCATTTCAATATTTATATGATTTTTGGAATTTTTTGGAATTTTCTGGCACTAATTTACTGACAAGAAACTAACATGAATTGTAAATATAAAAGTTAGATTGGTAATAATTGTTACAGTAGAGCATCGATTTTCCGAAACAATGCTTCACGGGGGTGGGGGGATGTAGTCTGATATTTCGTAGGATAACTGATATTTCGGATAGCCGATCATTTACGAAAAAATTGTTCCAGTAACATTTCCCCATACCATAGCAGTGATGCGTAATTTGTTTGGTGCTGTCATTTCTTTCTTAGAAACTAGGGATTTTGTTGGCATTTTCTTCCAATACAGACCAGTTTCGTCTGCGTTGTAGACTTTGGTTTTTTTAAACCCTCGTTATAAATGTTTTTTTTTTAAAAAAAACTCTTTAAAATGTGCAGCTGCTTCAGTAGCAGCCGACAGTTTTAATTAATTTTTTAAATTTTTGTCTACTGGAACGGCTTCGGTTAACCAATGTTTTGGTTGATTGGCATTCAGATAATCGATGCTTCACAGCAGGGGTCTCCAAACTACGGCCCGCGAGGCCATCTCATCCGGCCCGTGGAGAAACAAGTCTACGGAAACAAGTTTCAGAAATTTACATGTATCCTGCCAAGATCAGCCGCCGCTTACGTGGACGTTATGTTTTTACCGAATTAAAATAGAGTTGCCCAGTAGTGGGTTATGTTTTCCAACCGACCACTACATTCCCTACTTACTTTTTCTACTTCCGTACACAGTCAAGGAGATGATATGAGGGGCTAGAATCAAAGGCAGCTAAATCCGTGTTTTAAAATTTTACAATTTTTTTTTTTTTTTAAGGTGCTAACATTGTATGAAGAAATCTTTAAAATACTTAGAGTAGGAATTAGAACTCAACGGATAGCACACTGAACGCCTATAATGACAGGTTATTCTTTTATTGAATAATTAAAATGTATTGAATAATTAAAATGTATTGAATAATTAAAATGGATTTAGCTGCCTTTGATTCTAGACCCCTCATATAACGCCATCTTGTGGCGGAGTTTTTAAATGGTTTGCTGCTTGTTTGCCAGATGCTGTTGACTGTCTTTAGTAAGAACTTATCGAATATTCTGAAGAGGAAACATTAATAGCAACAATCTCTCTATTTGCACAGTATATTCAGATAATTTAACTTAAGAAATCATAAAAAATTTTAAAATTGTTTCGGGTCATTAGCAGCTATAATTGCGACGAAATTAGTTCGCATAATCAGGTTTTTTGAGCGATATTGTGTGCAACAGATTTTCAGTTTCACTATTTATTCATGTTGATTTCACTTTATTGAGATTTATTTATTTTAGTGGCCAGCGATGGCCAAGAAGAGGAAAAGAAAAATAGACGATGAGCGTTGGAAATTTCAAGAAGAATGGAGTTTGAAATTCTTCTTCATCAAATCCGGCGAGAAAGCATTGTGTGTGATTTGCAACGAAACCGTGGCTGTGATAAAAGAATACAACCTGCGCCGTCATCATCAAAGCAAATATCAGGAGAATTATGTATAGTTGGAGGGTCCGTGCCGAAAAATTTTCTAAATTACAAAATCAACTCACATCTCAGAGGACATTGTTCAGTAAATCCTCAAATGAAAATGAATCCTTAACTAAGGCCAGTTATGAAGTTGCCTATGTCCTGGCTAAAAGTGGCAAACCGTTTACAGATGGTGAAGTAGTGAAGGAATGTTTGTTGAAGGTGGCTGAGGAACTTTGCCCAGAAAAGTCGAAACAATTTAAAAAATTAAGCTTTGTGTGCAAATACCATTGCCCGCCGTGTTGCAGACATGGGTGAAAACATTGTAACTCAAAAAGCGAAAAATGCAAGCAAGTTTCGCCATTTTTTAATTGCAATGGATGAATCGTTGGACAGCTGTTCCACGTCTCAACTGCTTGTGTACATTAGAGCTAAGGATGAAGACATGAACATAACACAAGAGCTGGCTTCCATACATAGCATGTATGACATTACCGGAGAGGATATATTCAATGAGTTGAAAAAAACATTTGCTGATTATAACTTGGACTGGACTATCTCAGTTGCCTGACTGTTGATGGACGAAAGAACATGAGTGGCATAAAGAAAGGCTTGGTTGGACAAGTGAAGCAGATGTATAATGAGAAAAACATTAGCAGTGTACTGAATCCTGTGGTGAAGATGGTGAATTTAATAAGGTCACATGGGCTCAAACATAGACAGTTCAGAGATATGTTGAAAGATCAGACACAGAGTCTCAAGATTTACCATATTATACAGCAGTAAGATGCTAAGTTGTGAGAAAGTTCTGAGCAGAGTATTTGAGTTAAGAAGGGAAATAGACGACTTCTTGGAAAGTAAAGGCAAGCCACAGCCATTACTGTCTGATGAAGAGTGGGTATGGAAATTGGTCTTTGCTGCAGACATAACTACTGTAGTCATTTAAATTTTCTGAACCTAAAACTACAAGGAGAGGAAAAATCTAGTTTCTGATCTACACATCCACCTAAAGGCCTTCAGATCAAGTACAGGCCAACAACTAGACGCACTTTCAGCAGTGCAAGATCTTCATGGCTGAAGCCACAGCTGAGTTCCCCAAGTCATATGCATGCGAGATCATCAAAGACCTACAGCTGCAGTTTCAGGAGCGGTTTTCTGAATTGGATTCAAAGGCAGAAGAAGTGAGACTTCAAAATCCATTTGAAGCAGATGTGATCAGTTGCCCAGATGAACTGTAGCTGAGGTCATTGAGTTGCAAGCAAATGACCTCCTTAGGGACAAGTTCAAAGAAGGACTGGTGGTTTTTACCAGTTTTTGCCCAAGGAAAACTTTCAGAATGTCAAAACTTTTGCATCAAGATACCTTTCAATCTTTGGAACAACTTACCTGTGTGAACAAACATTTTAAAGAATGAAATACGTGAAGAACAATTTGAGAACAAACTTGTCCAATGATAATCTCAGGTCACTGTCGAGGTTAGAAACATCAAATCTAAGGCCAGAAATGACTGCTATTTTGGCATCCAGGAAACAATTTTACCATTCCCACTAATACAGGTGTTCATTTGGAATTTATCAATGTGTTATTAAATAATAACTGAATAAAATAATATTAAATAAACAATTAAAAACAACATCCATGTTTTGATTCTTTTTATTTGGACCTCGAGTGTGTAGTCGGCCCCCGAACCGCTGTTTGATAGTTAATGCGGCCCTCGGGCTAAAAAGTTTGGAGACCTCTGCTTTACAGTAGACTATATGTGCACATTACGTTCCATGAAGTCTTCAGAGCAAACAGACAGAAAAAATGACTTTATGAGCATCATGTATCTTTCTAGCAATTGGAATAGAAATGCTTATACAGTAGAGCCCCGATTATCCCCGGAATTGGGTGGCAAGGGTACAGCGGATAACCCGAGAAAACACTAAAAATAAGGCGTGAACACGATAACAAATATTTCAGCATGAAAACTATGTTTTATTACACAAAAAACATAATAAGCAAAACTTTTAAAATATGTACAGTACAGCACAAACCTTTTTGCAGAGCAAGAGCCTGCCACTCATCCACAAATTCCGAGAAGGCCTATAGGATTATGTAGAACTAGTGTTTTACGTGCACTGAATATCATTAGGAACATTAGTAGAGCCGTACACCTGATGATTTTTTAAAAGAACTTTATACATACATTAAAATATACAATTACGACCGTTTCGCACCAGTTGACTTGAAAAGACTGGTTCTCGCCTGCGAAAGGATCGTAGTTGTATATTAAATTTTCTCCCGATTTAAGCTTTATTCTTTGTCAATCACTTACGATAATTTAGAAAAAAAACTGGAAAAAATATTAAGATAAAATGAATTTTAATTTTCTTTTCATCTCTAACGGGTAACACAAATTTACTTTCATTAAAAAATATCTTTGTAAATCTTCATGTATTTAAAAGAGAAAGATTTCATTGACAAAACATCATATCTAATTAGGAAAACTTTCCACTGTTAGGAAATTCCAAGTTTTTCTAGACTACGATAATCCTTTAAAGACTGTAAATTACCTAAACTGTCTTTCAATGAAAATGCAGGGATTATTCATTCAAAAAATCAACTAAATGAAACTGATGAAAATAACCCAGGATCTGAGCCCTATGTTTCTTTTTTTTTTAAGATTTACATGAAATAAAGAGTGTATAAAATATCGGAGAAGAACTCATAAAATAAAATCTTTAAAAGTTCACAAACACAATATCATTTTTATTATTTAACCAAGTAGTAAATATTACAAAATAACAATTTTTTTAAATGGTGACAGAAACTGGTGACAGAAGTTCAGAGACAGAATATCATTTTTATTATTTAAAACATTAATAAAATATTACAAAATAGCAATTTTTTTAAATAGTGAAAGCAACTTAAAATAATGTTAAACATATTCACATCAAAGAATTTAATTTATGAATATTTTTAACATAATTTTAATGTTTGTTTGTTCCTTTCACCATTTAAATCAGCAATTTATTAGAACACAGATAAAACATCACTTATTTCTATAAAATAACAAACAAGAAAAACAAAACAAAAAACAAAAAAACTCACTAATTTCATCAACTTTTTCGTTAGCTTCCGCGCAGTCTGAGCCAAACATCAAGGGTAAATTCTGCTGATGATTCCTAATACGGATGAAACAGCTGTTCAGGATTGATGTTGGCTTAGTGTGCGAAGGCATATTTACTGTCCAGTTGTGATTTTTTTTTCTTTATTCATGAATTACTATGGACATAGTTTTGTTCTCTTTTTTTCAAATTCTTTGCAAGCATTACATTTCTTTAAATTTCATTGGTCTTTATTGAAAACGAAGTCAATACAGTTAAAATTAATTTTATTTTGAAATCTATATTACTAAAATCTTTTATTTCTCTGTCTGTGTGTCTGTCCGGCGCAGTTTTCTGTGAGAATGAAAAATAAACAGAATTTTTACAACGAAACATCCGCGTCAGGAATCGAACCTGCAACCTTCCGATCCGAAGTCAGATATCTTACCCATTAGCCCATGGGAACTACAACTCTCTTCATATTGCTTTTTTGACTTATCTGTCAAAACTGAACTGACTTTGACTGAAAAGTAACAATTGTAATTAAAAAGAAAGTCAAAAAAGAAAGAAGCAGTACTTCATTAGGTAGCATACTAAGAAATCACTATTTGTAACTTAAAAACCACTTATCAATTGGAATGAAAAAAAGAGTCAAGAAATAAAAGAAGCATTATTTCCATTAGGTAGAATACTGAAAAATCACTATTTGTAACTCAAAACTACTGAAAAGTATCACTTGGAATAAAAAAGGAGAGTCAAGAAAGAAAGAAGCAGTATTTCTATTAAGCAGAATACTGAAAAATCACTATTTGTAACTCAAAAACCATCATTATTTGTAACTCAAGAACCTCTCAAAAGTATCAATTGGAAAAAAAGAGAGTCAAGACAGAAAGAAGCACTATTTCTATAGGTAGATTACTAAAAAATCACTATTTGTAACTCATAAAGCTAGAATCACATCAAAGTCAAAAAAACTCATGATAAATATGCGGCTCATCAATCAAGATGAACGAGAGTTTCGATAACATCAATCGAATGATAAGTCTAAGAATACAAGGAGAGACTACAGAGCATACAATACAAGTGCGAATAAAATTAACACTTCTGATAATACACCACACGAACATCTCTATCTGCCCGAGTATCTGACGCATTGAATCTCACCGGTATTCCTCAACATCGTTTGTCATTGAAGATTGGATCTCCAATAATATTGTTGCGAAACATCAATTCTAAGTTTGCATACTGCAATGGAACTCAACTTAAATGCCGTTCATTCGATAATGATCTCATAGAAGCCGAAATTATAACAGCAACTCACAAAGGAGATTTTGTTTTCATCCATAGGATGTCTATGAAACCAAACGATAATCTACTTCTATTCATTTTCACAAGAGAGCAATTTCCGATCAGGCCTTCTTACACGATGTTTATCAATAAAGCTCAAGGACAGACAATTAAAATTGCCATCTATTTGGAGAACGTTGTCTTCACTCACTCATACCTTTATGCCTTTGTCACAAGTCGTAAGAATTTGGTTATCTTCACTGGAAAGAATACTCACAATCAATTCGTTGCCAAGAATTTCGTATACAAGCTACGATCTTCATTCATCATCTATATTAACAAACATCCATCTAAACTATCTCTTCTCTCAAATATCTATATCAATCAATTTGTACACGGGTAATGGTTGTAATTAAGTAAAGAGATTCAAGAAAGAAAGAAGCACTATTTCTATAAGATAGAATACTGAAAAATCACTATTTGTACTTAAAAACCAATAGTCTTTGTAACTCAAAAACCACTGAAAAGTATATCTATATTACTAAAAGCTTTTATTTCTCTGTCTGTCTGGTGCAATTGTTGTAATTTGTGGAAATAGAAATAATTTCTACAAATTCACTACAGTAATGGAACATGCAACCATCTGTTACGAAGTTAGACGTCTTAGCCATTAAACCACGAGGACTACATTTTAATCTCCATAAAAAATAAAAATATATCATAGATATATGATTCACACGCTGGTTCTAAAAGCAGTCGTGGATTGACAGAATATAAACATCTGAAATTAAATTAAAAAAAAAAAAACTTTTGAAAAATTTTAGTTCAAGTTTACTTGATGTAATTTCTGTGTGTGTGTTTTTTTAATAAATAAAAATTTGTTTTCCGTTACATATACGGAGGCTTCCGGGTTGTGGGAGGTGCTGCAGTTTTATTACGAGACTTTAAACGGCGCCACTTGTTGTTACAAGATAGCAGAGAGCATTTGGTAACTTTGTTTCAAATAGTGTGGAAGCAGCGTCAGTTTTTGTGCGAATTGTTGTTTTTTCTGGACTGCAAACATTTGACAGGTATGTGAAATCGTTCCCTTTTCATGTCCTTGTGGTTAGTTTAAAATAATTTCACAGTGATATCTGGAAAGCGGAAATCCTAAGCTACTTTTAGTAGCCCGCCTTTAGTCAATCACGCTTTTAGGTTAAATGTGATAGTGGCAATCTTGCTTTTTGTAAATCTTCGTTTTGTAAATCGACGATTACTAATAATTCAGTGAAAAAAGTTAACGGTGCTGAAAAAATTAAATAAGGAATAATAAAAAGAAGAAGAAGACGTGAATTTGTAAACAATAGAAGAAAAAATTTCTGTTTTTGCAATTTCGTGATAATAAATCGAAATTCAAGAATAAAATAGCATCCTTTCATGAAGACTGAAAGCTATGAAGAACATTCCCGATTTGCAACATTGTTCCAATCGCTTCACATTTCTGAAAAAAATATGCCGTATGACAATATTTGCCCAAGACTGAGAAACATCATCAGTGAAAGAATTTGCGACAATTGGTTTACTACTTACTTTGCTTCTTTGACTTTATTGAAAAATCATAAAAAGATTCATTTAAATCTAAAAATCCGATTTTTCACCGGACGTCATTTTTGAACAGCCCCTAATTATGAGTAAAACTGTCTTTTTTTTTAAGTAGGTAAAAATAAAAAAAGAGAACATCTATAGTTAGTGAAATAGAAACGTCCATTAAAATCTAAAAAGTCTGTTTCAATAAATAAACATAGATATATACAGAGTATTTCTAAATTCATAGAGCAAAAGGGGTGGTACACTAAAACGAACAATGTATGTCCGTTATTTGTTTATGTATGTATATGTACATATTATGTATATGCATGTCCTTATATTGACTTTAACTAGAATTATTACATGAATCAATTTTATCATTTTTTTTTTCTTCTTGAAAGAAATCTTACAATGTTTGGCCTATTTTTATTACAATGGGATCTCCTAAATCTACAGATAGGAGAAATAGAAATCTATTTTTCTGTGGTTTTTGAATTTGTAGAGTTTCCGAGATTTCCAGTTCATTCTGTATAGAAGCTGTGGGACATTATGCAATCGCTATTACGATTACTGCTCCTACCTTGTTTATATAACTCATATAAGATAACGTAATTCCTACAAGACAGACTGTTAGTCCCTCTTCCCACAAATGCTTACAGTATCAACAAATGGCCAACATTGGGCTAATATTCAGTATTACTTGGGAAACTGTACTCTACAATGGGGTTAGAGATCATTTAATTTCTTCTTTTTATTTATGAATCGGATTAAGAAAGATACTGTGCTTGAATCAAATATTGCTTGTTAAGTATCTCCACTTTTAAAATAAATCACTGTGTCTTGAGTTGGTTAGGTGGTAATCAGCTGAGAGTAATAGTGTACACAAGGATAAACAAACAGCGGAAGAAAAGAGTAACAGATTCTTCAAAACTAAATAAATTATTTAAAAAAAAGTAATAATTGTTGGTTTTAAAATAGGAATTACACAGAATGGCAGGTCCACAAATGAACAACGAGACAGTTTATGAAGAAAACGGTTCTTTAAATTTTATAAAAAAATGTTTAAATATTGTTTTAAACAGACCATTTGTCTAGTTTATTTGACTGAGTATCCGAAGCTTTGCTATTACATTTAACATTGTTTTCTTAGTTCGTCTGTTCGTTTGAATGTGTGTATGTGCCTAATCCTATAACCACTGATCGGATTTTCATAGAATTTGTTAAGTTGCTTATTTAAGGTTCAACGTAAAACACAGACTCATTTACTTTGGTCTCTTGCTAGAATGGTTGAACTGATTTCTTTAAATTGTGGTTTGATGTTTATTTGGGATCGAATTTAAAAGCGCAATTTTATTGATCTCTAGTCCTCAAAATTGACTTCTTAGCGCTGCATACTAAGTTCGCACTATGCGATGGATAGCTAAGCGTACATCTACAGTGCAACTGTTGGCAATTGAACATACGCCCAATAGCCATGACGTAACTATTTGTAAGCCAATTAAAAACAGCGGCTCCTTAAAAAACAGGAGCTGATTTAATTGACAGTTTCCCTCAAAATGTCAGAATGCAAAATATTGCAGAGCAGCTCGAGAAATTATTTTCAAAGTCGAGGATGTTTCTGACAGGAATTTGAGAATGAAATTTACATTCCAACTGTCTCATTTAAAAGAAATACTGTTTCAATGTTGTTTCTTTGAATCCTGTAGTAGAGGCTAC
>JAFIDM010114104.1:0-16036 GCA_023159025.1 Thereuonema tuberculata
CTTTGATCACGAATCCAATTAGTCTATACCAGGGGTTCACAACTTTAGGAAGTCTATCGGGCAACATTTTTATAAAAGTTCTGATGAAGGGCTACAAACTCCCAACCATTAGACAAATTAATGATTTCTTAAAGCCATTTACAAAAACAATAATAATTAATAATAAATGTAATTTAAATAAACTTTCAATTATAAAATAATATGTTAATTGTGTTTCATACCAACATTCCACCACTAAAGGCTCAAATTTAATTTTAAGTTCGGCAGGGCAAGGGTTTATCCTGATCAGGTGATCGAGCCCTCGTGAAATCCATATAATTATTCTTGGAACGAGGTCTATCTTCGCTGTTTATTTGTTTTACTAAAAATTAGAATAATAAATCATATTTTTGGATCACGTTTCCTTTTATGATTCTTCTCATTATTACTATTACCGGTACAAAATTATATCAATACAGGAACCGTCATTTGGAACAAAGCAAACCATGTTCATCTTTGCATTATAATTAGAACCACCATCGTTTCAGACATTTTTTTCAATTCTGAAGCTAATTTATGCTTATTACAGTAGAACCTCGATTAACAGAAGTGGTTGGGACCGGACCTCCGTCGGTAAATCGAAAATTCCGGATAAAAGAGAGCACATAAAAATGTCCTTCAGAAGACCTCCAAAAAATTTAACACTGGATATTAAACTTGTACACCTGTACAAAATAATTAAATTTGCTGTTTTTAATTATATGTTTTTTTCAACTCATCTTCTTCACATTCGCTGTTATCGTCATCGCTATTGCGTTTTAGTTTAGTGGTGTAAAGAATTATAAATATATATGTCAGCAGAGTTAAAATTTAGTGCTCTAAAATACTTATTTAAAATGATACCAAAACAAAGAAACCAATAAACACATTTAAGGATGCGTTAACTTATATACAAAATGCTTTAGAAGCTCTATATAAAATGCTTCAATATTTACAATCTTCTGAGAAGATTTTACTTGCTTCTCATGGAACGGCTTGCTTCTGTGGGCAATCTTCTATCGCTAGCCTTCAATTCCTAAGCTACGTCTGAGGTCTCTTCTCCAAAATCATTAAACAGTTGCTTTTTCCCTGAATCTATCCTAAGATTCCTTTTTCTAGATCTTCTTTTATTTCGGAAAAATAACTGAATCAATTGTTGCTGCTTTTAATTTAGCTATCTCTAATCTCCCTTTTGTGGAGATTTCTTTACGCTACGTTTATCGCAAACGCTGTTAGCTAAATTTCCTATTAAATTCTCCTAAGGTAATCTAGTAGCTTTAAAGTAGAATCCTAATTTTATCTACACGTTAATGCCAGAGAAATTCTTGAATAACTTCACGTCGCTGATTTCCTTTTATTCTAACTCGAATAATATAAATTTCTAAGATCCTAAACTCTCGTATGAATCGATTTATCTATGCCTAACTTGCTTTAGGGTTCCTATCAAGCTGATAGATACTTTAATAAAATTTTACTTACAGTAAAAGTCGATTTCCTTGGATGAACGGTTGTGAGAAATTCGATCCTTTCGTCTTTACTGTATCTCCGTTGTCGGTCTGGTTAGATGTTACGAAAAACGTCTAGGCTTGTTACTCCGACTAAATGTTCCTGTTAGGGTTAGATCTTTCCGGGGCGTCGTTTCTCTCCCGATATACGATAAATTCAACGAGGATCCATTCTTCTTAATAGTGGGGTGGGAGAGCCAAAAAAAATTGCAAATCTGGCAACCAATGTGCCCCTTTGGATTCAGATAGTACATGGGTAGACGAGTCTAAAAAGCCCGGGACACAAATTTTCCTGGCCCTCTAGCGGATTTGGCAGCTTATTAACCGGAAGTAAAGTGTTTAGCACTAACTCGGAAAGTGTATACACACGATTCTAATTAAACTAAGCCTCCTAGAGCAAAATATACATTTGGGGGGGGGTGATCCCCCTCCCCCCCAAAAAAAATGGCGCAACTGGTAAAGTTACAAGTGACCCACCTTTGCCAACTGTTAATCCACGGTACACTAACCATTATCCTGCCTTCACCCCTAGGAAAGTTTTATATCCTTGGCTAAATTCTGTCCTGGAGTGATTGCATATTCAAGACATACAAAGAATAGAGCAAGTGCCAAGAGTATCGCTTGCTGCTTTTCATGCAAAAAATGAATCTGGTGTAAGAAAAATTAGATGTAAAGCGTCATTGCTTCCACTTTTAAATGACGACATTGCGACACCAGCAATGGTACGTCGTATGATGGATATCACAGTAATGGCAACAGCAAAATTAAATGGAAATCAAACACCCGTGATTACATGTGACCAACCTGTATACGCTACTGGTAAGCAAGTACAATGGAAATTTCTTGACAAGTATGGCGAGGATCGCATCATATTCATGATGGGTAGCCTTCGAAATGATGGTCATTAACTTACATGGCAAGTGGTTAACTTGCAGTGGATGGACTGAATTAGTAACAATCGCCGGTTTTGCAGGTTCTGGTGTTGCAGAATCCTGTCTCACATTGTCGCATGTAAAAAGATTTCGCTATCCACATAAAATTACTTTAACTGCCTTACATTATCTACAGGTACAAGCATTCAACAAAGCATGTGAAACAGATTCCAGCATCAGTGACCTAGGCATTGAACTGTGGATTTTGTGAAAAACATCTGAATGTCCTCAGTTCCAGTACTGGAATACAGTCATCGAACTTGAGTCCCTTTTAGTCCAACTTGTATTGAGTATTTTTACATTTAACTTTACAATGTTCGTAGATACATTGACTTAGTTATGTCCGTGGTCATTTGCGTTGGACGCAGTCCACTATTCTCATTGGTTGCCAGTATTTGTACGCACTCTACAGGACCTTCCAGAAAACCTGATATACAATCTGACATACATGCTGAATTTCTTCGTGGCAAGTTTACGAGCACCAAAACTGCTACACCATTTAATGTAATATATGACAATCAGCTTCATAACACAATAACAAAGTGATAAAGGGTGAAGGTGGAGCTATCGGAATCCTTGATAGTGAAAATGCTCTGCTTAAGTGGATGGTAGCAAGTCCTAGGATCAGTTATTTAATTGAGGAATTTGAAGAGAAATCAAATTTAAAATAACATTGTGAGCGCAAAGCATCATGAGAACAAAGAGGCATTTCAGAAACGGTTCTTGGCCCATGCCAAAGAAATGATTAACATCTTACTTGAACAAGGAAATCCGTTCCAAGAAACTGATTTGGTGTCAATAGGGAGCTCCAAAATAATTCCAAGTATCGAAACTGTCAAGTGTTACGGAAGCATTTCCTGTAGGACTTAAGCAGTATGATGAATATGTCATGTTCCGTCTCGATTAAGTTCGAAATTCAATTCATGAAATTATTCCTCGGAGCAATATTCACATCTTCAAGACTACAACAAGAAAAACCGATAAGGCAAAGTCCAAGATTACTAACTTGCGTAAAGACTCCAACTTGTTCTGCAGAATGGATATTTCATCTGAAGCACGGGATGGGAACATTGATGGTTTCTTTTCCCATGAAAATCAAATGTATCCACCATCTATTTCAGATGATGGCAAACTCCGAAAAACAAAATATGACATTAGCTTTACTCATAGCCAATCAAATGTAACAGCTAAAATATTTGATGGAGCAGCCGTAATCCATATGCTGAATCCTGGTATTGCCAAAACATTTTCAGGATACTTTGAAAATGTTTTCAAACCATACTTCAATAATCAACTGAAGAAAACTTCACGACTAGATATTGTATTCGACAGATATACTAGTAACAGTTTGAAGGCAGATACCCGAAAATCAAGAGGAATTGCCAAAACTATTAAAGTCGCAGACTCTACTGCAATTCCAAAGCAATTTAAGCAATTCCTATGTGTTAACGAAAACAAGACACAATTGTTCCACTTGCTAGCTAAGAAAATGGTGGGAAATGAGTACCCAGGAAAATATGTTGTCTGTACTTATGATGACCGCATCATCACGTCAACAACTATGGATGTAGCTAACATTTCTCCCTCCTCACACCAAGAAGCTGATGGCCGCCTACTTCTCCATGTTAAGCAGTAGAAAGTGGACACTCTCACATCTTAATAAGAACTGTGGACTCGGATGTAGTAGTTATTTTAATATCACTATTCTCACAAATACAAGATATTGCAGAACTATGGATTGAGTATGGTTGTGGGAAATACAGGAAATTCATTCCAATTCATGAGATTTGTGCAATACTCTCACCGGGAATGTGCAGAAATTCGATGGCCGTTTATGCTGTAACTGGTTGCGATACAGTTTCGATATTTTGTGGCATTGGCAAGAAGACAGCTTGGAAGGTCTGGATGTCATTTCGTAAAATTGATTGTGTGTGGCATCAGCTCTGTACAGGCATCTGATATTGAAGATGAATGTCATGATCTGTTGCAGCGATTTATTATTCTACTTTATGATCACGCATCAGATCTACAAAGCATCAATGACTGCAGACGAGTGTTATTCACAAAAAGAATCGAGCAATCGAAAATATACCTCCTGTAGCAGATGCTTTAATAAAACACATCAAACGAGCTACTCTCCAAGCAAGAATTTGGCATAACAGCCTCGATGCAAAAAACACAATACCTTCACGAAGCAACTGGGGATGGTTAGAAACTTGGGGAGGATCATACCGACGTGTATGGACAACAATTCCAGAAGTGTGTGGAACTAACCTCTTGTACATGCCGCAAGCGATGCACATCTTGTAAATGTGTTAAATTGAGACTACGATGTACGAAACTTTGTGTATGTTAAGCACAGTGCTCAGTCAGTCATTGGTAATCAAAACTGAATTTCATTCATTTGGATGTTATTGTATAAGACAGGAAGATATTATTATATTTCGGTATTGTGGCTGACATTATATTAGTGTATTTCGATATTAGTGTATTTGACAATGTATAGGATATTACTGTATTTGGATGTTAAACTGGAATAATATTATATTGTAAATTCGTTTCTTTCTCATTCTTGTACTTATGTTTTAAACTTATGTTACATTTAAGCCTTACGTTTGCCTCATATCACTGATTTTAACACGGAGATGAAGGTTTTATAGCCACATTTGGGGTCATACTTATGTATATTTTGCTCTAGGAGGCTTAGTTTAACCAGAATCGTGTATACATTTTCCGAGTTAGTGCTAAACACTTTACTTCCGGTTCATGAGCTGCCAAATCCGCTAGAGAGCCAGGAAAATTTGTGTCCCGGGCTTTTTAGACTCGTCTACCGATGTACTATCTGATTCCAAAGGGGCACATTGGTTGCCAGATTTGAAATATATAGGCATAATTTTCAACTCTCCCACCCCACTATAATCAGCAGTAGTTATTCACTCTGTTTCGCATTCTTCTAAATCGGCAAAGCTATCTTCATGGGTCTTATTCTTTTATCACCTTAGAAGTTCCCGGCGGTGGCTGTGTCTCTTACGGGTATTCCGTAAAAGAGTATTCCGTCTTTAGCTCCAATCGCTTTTTTCGGCTTCTGTCTTCTGCGTACGGAACGGTCAGTTCTTTCGCATTTCGTCTCGGCTATCACTCGAATCGTAACCTGCCAACTTCGTCTGGCTTGGATATATTTTTCGTCTAAGGATTGCCTTCCGTCGAAACCGTCTTCTTTTCAATCCGGACTCACTATTCTGCTATTCGTCAGAATTTCCCGGGGATTGGAATATTACAGCACCTTCGCTTTTGATCGAGCGAACTTCAGAATCCACTGAATTCTTCCGGGCGTATTCCCATCCTTATTGAGAATACAAAATCATTCTCGATCCAAAATCGTTGGAGAGAATCTGCAGCAAACCCAACTCCTAAACTAGGAGCGACCCTTTTTTACATCTGATCTGGTTGAAGGGGACGAGCGAACTGGTGGATGTCTTGCATTAACAAAACCGTCTCACATAGCGATAATTTCGCGTTCCACGAGACAACAATCACTTTGACTCGTGAACGCATTGTTTCAGCAAGCCATCATGAGGACTTAATTGCGTTATTGAAACCTGCAAAAATGCCAACCTTCCATGCTAATTCAATAACGACTGTCAAAAGCAAATTAAATTTGCCAACGCTAATGGGAAAATAAATTTAGGGTTACAGAGATTTTCCTATTAAATCAGAAATTCTCAATCCTGAATTTCTATAAGTGGGCTCCATGACACTAATGAATGTTCTACATTTCGGTAAAGTCAACGATTCTGAGTCTTACAGAAAGTAGCCGATAGAAAGGCAGAAGACAGATGGTCTTGGAGACCAATAGACTTTCCAACAGGAAAGGTGATGGGTGGGGGAGGAATTGTTTATTTACAAAAAAAAACAAAAAAAACTTAAGGATGCAGACGTCTTCGGTTCAACGAGGTTTCGGTTAAATGAGTTGGGGATAATCGAGGTTCTACTGTAATTTCGAAATTAAAATTATTAAAGAGAAATCTATTAGTGAAAGCAATAAGTAAAAACTTGAAGCAATAAATGAAAAATTCTACTTAAAATTGAATTTCACTTTAATCAAGAGTGCGATTTTAAGAAAAGGTGTTTATGAATTACAACTTCATTAAAACTTTTTAAATTGTTATTAAATTGTTTCATTTATAATTGTAATTTTGATTAAAAAAATATTTTAAAAAATTACAAATATAAGTTTTCTTTAAAATAAGAGAAATTTAACATGTCTGATTAGATCAAGTAATAGGTAAAAACGACGGCTCAAAGCTAAAGAAAGGAATTCGCACCCTGAGGTCACCAGGAAGAGACTGGGACGGACCGTTTCGTCCTTTTTAGGGCTCATCAGTCAGCCAAACTTCACCGATGACAGACTTAGAAGGTGCGAGAGTTTAGTATTACGGGTCTCGCTCCCGAAAGCGGGAATTCCCCCGATACTAACTTTGGCTGGGTGATGAGTCCTAATGAGGACGAAACGGTCCATCCCAGTCTCTTTACGGTGACAGCTCAGGGTGCGAATTCCTTCCTTTTGTTTTCTGCCGTCGTTTTTACATATTACACAAGTTGTATTTATTTTCCATTTTTATTTTTGAGAATTTCTTTTATTATTTTAAAATATAAAATAATTTTCACTGAAATGACATTACAGTAGTTTGTACTAAAAATTACATTTTAATATATTTTTAAACCGATGTAATCTTTATATGTGAAAGAGAAAAGCAAAAGATCCTCTTTCGTGTAGATTTGTTTACTTAAAAAGGGCTGTTTTTCGAATGATTCCTTCTCTATTTCAGGGCAGTTTATTTTCTTTGGTATTACAATTCGCGTCTACTTACGTGACTGAGATTTCTACAGAAACTGCAGTATTAACTGAAT
This sequence comes from Thereuonema tuberculata, assembly GCA_023159025.1. Taxonomy (NCBI): domain Eukaryota; kingdom Metazoa; phylum Arthropoda; class Chilopoda; order Scutigeromorpha; family Scutigeridae; genus Thereuonema; species Thereuonema tuberculata. The sequence continues at coordinate 7,367 of JAFIDM010114104.1, forward strand.
TTCCATTCATCCCATGTACATCCCACATCTAATTTTGTTCTTTAATTTCATAAATAATATAATTTTTCGATGTACAGTTGTTACTTTGTGAATCTCTACTTTCTTTATATCGAAATAACTCCTTTTTCTTGATTCCATAATTCATTTCTAAAAGAATCGCTGAGAGCTTTCTTCCATAGGTTTGCCGGCGTGTAACTATTTTAAATAATAAATTTGTGCGGATATTAATACACTCACTTCCAAAAGTTAAGCACGGAGAGGAAAAAGTTAATTTCCGTAAGCCAATCTGAATTAAAGAAGCTGAAATTTGCTGCAAAGGTAGAAGGAAGTATACAAATTATATAGGTAACACCCAATCCCGGTTTCGCGTCGAGAAATATACAAAACAGGCAGCCTTATAAAAAGCCTGCATTGTAAAGAATGATAGGAGTTGCATGTAAGTGCTGATGAAAGGTGTTTAGAACAAACACGAACATTGTTTTCAAGCTAGACGTGTTTCTATGGCTTCCAGAAGACGAATGGAAGATTCTGAGCGCTGGCGGGCTGTCGTACGCATTGAAGCAGGACAGTCTAAAACAGATGTTGCTCGTTTTTTCTATGTTCATCATTCCGTCGTTTCACGATTATGGAAACAATTCCAAACCAGCCAAAAAGTTGTTCTAACACCTGTAGCCGGTCGTCCAAAGGTTACGACGCCCGCGGAAGATTGATATATTGCTGTTTAGCCAAGCGAAATCGAAGATCGACTGCCACACGTGTGACATGCATGGTTGCAGCGGTCATTGGTATGACGATATCTGCCACTACATTTTGTCGAAGGCTACACATGAATGGTCTGGACGCCCGGGTACCACAAATTTGTGTTCCTTTATCCGTCCAATCCAGAGGGGCAAGATTATAGTGGTGCCGCCAGCCTGTGAATTGGACTATGTCTGATTGGGGCATCGTTATGTTCACAGATGAGTGCAGATTTGCCCTACAATCCGATGATAAGCGTGTAAGGTCTCGAGAGAACAAGGCACACGCAATCGGAACCAGAACACAAGCGAACATCACGCATTCTGCGGTGGAAGCATCATGGTCTGGGCAGGGATTTCATTGGGATATCGGACCGACCTGCACATCTACAGGCTAGGTTCTGTGACGGTTGTACGGTAACGAGATGAAGTCCTGGACCCCATTGTCATCAGTTAGACAATGTTCCTTCAGAAGTTGGTCCTTCTTTCGTTTTAATAGACGATAATGCGCGCCCCCAAAGAGCCGCCATCGTTGACGACTTTCTGAAGAGAGAGGGGATTGCGCGTATGGAATAGCCGGCTTACTCGCCGGACCTTAATCCAATTGAAAATCTTTGGGTTGCCCTCGGCCTTACTGTATGTCGACATTTCCCACCTGCAGCCACTCTCAGAGATTTGGAAACTGCCTACAGGAGGACTGGCGATTACTGGACCCTGCGTAACCACCTCGTAACAATCATGATCACACGCTGTAAACTTTGTATGCAGGTGAGTGGTGCTCACATACCCTATTGTTATCGGTTTTGATTGTTTGTTTTGAATTTAGACATCATTTTCTAAATAATGCAAATATTATGTCATTTTATAATTAATGAAAATTCAATATTTTGTTTATCACTGTATGTAATACTTTGTTTTACTTCATAAACATAGATCTACTTACTTGCAGTATTTCATATCAATCAAAGCGATACTTATCCATTTTTTTCGTATTTCACCGCTCCGTGCTTAACTTTTGGAAGTGAGTGTATTCAAATCTAGTTCTTTCCAGGTGTCAAAATACGCTACCTTTTCTTGAATTCGACAATCTCGCAGTAATATACTCGTTGTTGACCCACCTGATAGTTTAGCAACAGCTCCTTTTATTTCATTTGTTTATGTGATTGAAATGCAATAAAAATCGAAGACACCATATTACCTCAACTGGATGATTCACGAGATTCACTAGTAACTTTTGAAACTTAAAAAGTTGTTTTTTTACATTGTTATCTTTGTTTGCGTGCCAAAGTTATTTTCAGAATTTACGAAATATTGAAAATAAGAATTTCTTTTAATTAGCTTTAATTTTTGTCAGTACCACAATTTCATCAATCTACTGTTTTTCGTAGTGAACAAGTACATCTTATTTGTGTTATCAGGCTAACTTTGCCTTCCTATATCCATTTTTATCCATTCTGAAGTGTGGTCTTCAATTTCTCAACTTTAATTTTATTAAAATTTAAGGATTGTTATTCTTCAACGAATTCAAACAAAAAAAAAAAGAAATGTTACAACTTTATTTTTAGTTAAAGGCTTATTTTTAATTTTTTGGAAGCTGTAATAATTTTTCGAAGCTCTAACATGCAGCTTATCTTATTCCATAATTTCAACTGATTTATGTGAAGAAAAAAGGTAATTTATTAAATTTTGCGGAAAGTCATTAAAAAAAAAAAAAAAATGCACTGAAGAAACTTTCGAAGCTGCATTTCAAGTTGTAAACGAATTTACTGTTGGATTCCATAAGTTGAAAGGACTCCTTGGCCCGCTTGAGAAAATCCCTCACAACTTCAACTCTAGCTTTTACAGCACGTCTTTTAATTTTTGTAATCACTTTATCCGCCTCTACTTTCACAGTAGAACTACCATGTTAATACTCGTTGATTGTCAATTGTGTGGATCCTCGTTTTACATCTTTGCCGACACAGCCAACATTTCACAATACCATCAATAAAAGTTTTACAGAATACTTGAATAAAACCGTTGTAGTGCAACTTTTCTATTCCACGATGAGACTATAGTTGATCTTCCATTGCTAACCGAATTTAACTATTCGAAAAACCGGGAACTACTGAACCCAAGATTTATTTTTTGCGTTCTATTAGTCAGGACAGAAGTAACGGATAAAAACAATTTCTATGAAATTAAGGCAGGTAAAGCGGATTTCTGTTTAATAAGTGCATATTAAAGCCTCTACAAATTAAAATTATCCTACATTATTTTTTTTTTAAAATAACAAAAAACTAATAATTTCTTTTATATGTAAATAATCAAATAAAGTGTATTACTATATTTATCAGTTTTATTTGTCATAAAACGAATTTATCACTATGAAGGTAAATAAATTCCTTATTCGAGTTCGTAGAATTACAATATTTCGCGGTGAGTCAAATGGACCGCCGGGATGAGCCCATGATGAATTGTACCTGACCCATATGAATAGATGCCTTTCTCCACTTGTTACAGTTTGATAATATGTCTCTTTGGGTTCTATTAATTCCGAAGCAATATTACTTGAATATTTGTATTTCCATAATCTAGTGTTTGAAACCTGTAAAGCCAAGATTTTAAGCCTTTTTTTAAAACGAAATAAAAGAAATAGCTATTTTCATAAAAGGAAAATCTGGATAACTTCTTAAAAAATTATTTAAATTTACACATAAACATTGTTACAATAAGTTGAGAAATGCTATTTAAACTAAAGGTATTGTATGTCAATTTATAATTTACTGGAATTTCGTTTTCCGCTTTGTTTTTGTTTCTCACTTCATTTACGCTGAAATATGAATTTTAGAATACTAATGGTAAGTCAGATATTAAAAGAAAATACTGATCTGGAAATTACTTTTAGAAGAAAAAAATTGCAATGATCTATTTATGGATATTTGAGGAAATCAGGAAATAAATTAGTTGCCTTCAAATTCTTTAAGACGAATAGATGACTCAGGGGACCATTTGTGGTTTTAATAATTCCCTGAAGTCGTTGCAGAGAAATTCTGTGGGATAGCAGAATCTCCGATTTGCTTGTTGAAAAATTTTCTAATTCATCACTTTTGAATAATTTAACATAGTCAGTAATGAAAAGTTTAAAATAGCTGAAAAAATAAGAGAATTATCGTATAATTATAAAATGTTTTGTTTCATATATTGTGATGAACGATACTCTGACGTTTCCATATCAGTAATTTTAAATTGTATTGTGATCATTGGTTTCATCCCTGTTACTAAACAAAATCCTGTTCGGAATCTTTATGGACATCACGCTTTTGTATTTTGCCGCCAAAGAATATAGGTCCAACTTGCTGGCTTAGCAATGTATTATCAAAAGCGAAATATAATGTTCTTAATACAAAATTTCATTTTTCTAAATTATTTCAATTAATTGTGCTTTTTCTTAGGCAATACTATTTGTATTTATTCTCCGCCAAGGTTCCCATACTGCAATTTCGTAATTGATATTCCTGATACTTGATGCGCTACAAGCAATGACTTCACACCCTTGTACCGCTCCTCGTTTTTTAAGAGTATCCTCCCTTAATTAGATTACAAAATTAATCCTCTTAACAACTCTGCTCACCCCTCGTGCATTAGCTTCTTCCTTTTTGGTTAACTGCCTTTGATCTCTAGACAATGCTCAAACAGCACAAAAAGAAAACATAATCACTTATTTTATCATTTGTTTCATGATAATTATTAGTAACTTACAGATTATTTTTTAAATATTTATCTGTATTTATATAATTACCAGTTTCATGAAAATTTTTGTTTTTCTCGTTTTTTAGAATACTTACAATGCATAAGGTGTTAAATTAATTAATTACCAGCTTATTTCAATAGAAATCTACTAGAAAACAGCAAATGATATGAAACAAAATTGCCATTAATTTCTTTTTTAATAATTAGATTTAAAAAAATGTTTAATCCAGAGTCAATGATACACTCTTTTTTTTTTTTTTTTTTGCAGTAAAGTCCCAGACTGAAATTGTACTAGTACGTCAACGAAAATTCTGAATAAAAATTATAATTAACTTACAAAGTAAATACAGAAACCTAAAAACAAAGTCTGCAAATTTACAACAAAGTTTTTATTTCCATCTGTTATTAATAATTTGATAATTTAAATTCGTATATATTTGGAATTAAACTAGCATTATATGAAATCACAAGATCAAATAACATTTTAGGACTTCCACTTCTTAAAAAATCTTCCCATCTTTATTAATAAATAAGTTTGGTGTATTACCAACTTTTTGGAGGCAGAGAAATTAACTTCCTCTTCCCTCCTTACAAAGAATTAAACAAAAACTAACTGAACTAAATCATTTAGTTTTGAGTTCTTACAGTTTGTGACTGCTCTATTATGAATACTACTCTTGTTTAATTTTTATAGTCTGAGGAAAAGAATATGGGAAATCTCAAGGTAAAATGTCCACAAACTGGGAGTAAGTTGCATGAGAATAGATTTGAAAACAGAGTTCTGTGAATGGGAATCAGATATTTGCGCGATTGTTTGAATTATGCAGTTTCATAAAATTTTAATATTTTATTATAGATTTTAGCAAAACTTATATATAAAGATCAGAATTCCTTAGGACGCCTATACTTTAGAATCATATAAGCTAGTAACGAATTCTCAACGGCTATGAACTAGTCTTGGCAGGACCTTTTTAAGGACGTATAGATCATGTCAGTATTATTTGTCGTTCCTGCGATATGAATTTCTCGTGATGGACGGACAGACAGAGCGGGGATATAAGGATTCAGCTAAAATAAGCTACGCTCTGTATAGAAGCCTAAAAGTAATATGATCGGTCTACCGTTGCACCTTATATCTGAATCAGTGTAAATCGAATTAGATATGTTTATAAAGAATAAATAAAGTAGTGCAATATAATGTGGGATATGATTAAATGTGTGGACAATCACTTAAAAATAAACTTAGATTATCACATGATAAAAATGAGTGTAGTTTACAAAATTAAAGTTTATTCCATTCTGTTCCATTTGTCATCTAACGAAGGGACCCGAACTTGGACATGTAATGAAGAATTTTTTTAAACATGTGTTTTTTTAAGTGTCAGGTCCCAATTGTAAAATTTAATCACAACCGAATATAATGGATGTTATACAGCATGTTAATCAAAGCATGTTAACGCAATCATAATTAAAGACATGAATTATGCCACCGCGGCACACATCCATCTTATTAACCATTCCATTAACTTCACATCTCCATCCATTTTGTGTAGAGAGTCAAATAACTTTCTACGCAAAAGTAAGGAATCATTATATATCCTGAACTCAACTAATTGTAACAATGATTCTATTTCTGTTCAGACCATAGCAGAATATGTAGTTCATAAATCTACTTTAATACAACGTTAACCCTCCACCCAACCCCGTTTGTTTTTTGTTTTTTTGTTTTTTCAAATCCCACTATTGGTTCCCAGGTGCCAGACTAGCATTCACATCCAAATATTGTATTTAAGAACTTTTATTCTTTAATTGTAACGCAGTTGAGGTCGCCCCGTTAATACAGAACGAAACCGGTCCTGATGTATTTTTAATCTCATAGTAGGGTTTTTTACGTGTTCTGTTAAAGTTATTGTCCTTTTTCTTAATGCCTGTACACTTGACTAAACTATTTAATAGAGATTAAAAATTAAAATTATATAAAAATTGAATTAAAGACATTAAAAAGGTCACAACCAGGATTCCTCCCCTTTAAAACTTGTTTCAAGTTTTAAATATGTTTTAAATATGTTTTAAACATGTTTTAAATATATTTTTAAAATTTTCTAAATTTGTATGTCGGCGTCGTTTGTTCCATTCTGTACAAGTGCAAATGTAAAAATTTTTAACTTATTCTCGATGATAAAAATCGCCATCTTAGTGTTATTCATCATTTTCTATGATACAATGTTTGGACCCCTGCAATATATGGTGAACCAGTTTTTCAGAAGTCAACTGCAGTTAGCGGCCGTAAAAACTGCCTTGCTGTTCAACAACCTATGTAAGAAGTGGGACTAGTGCCTCCAAGTTTATCTTTCAACAAGATACGTTTTCTGCAAATTCAACGAGCACTTGCCCAATTAAGGAAAAAGTTTTTTCCCATAGACTCTTATATTTAACAAGAAAGTCAAATTACTAACTAATCAAATCCAGCATTTGTCGTTAAACTTACAAGCCTTCATCCCCCAAGCCAAATTTGTGGAAATCCTTCAAACATTTTTTTTACTTTCCAACGAATTTCGGAAGTATACGTAAAAAAAATTAACTGCATTAACTTTAAAAAAGTGGGCACCTACGACATGTTCCAGATATGTTTATTTGCATTTCTTTATACAATGTTGCTAAGTGAGAACTTTTTTTTTTATTTTTTACGGAATATAGAAGATATTAAAATTTAATATTAGCCCTTTTAATAAAATCTTACAACTAAGCATAAAATAAAATAAAAATTAGTTTATAGTGACGAAATTAGCCAACACACCAAAGTTTAACAAATTATAATTAACATTATAAAATATAAAAAGATACATACATGTTCAGGAGCTTTCCAGCTGATTTTGCGGCTCTCATTTTGAACAATTTTACAAAAGGTGCGGTCCTACATGTATACATAGTGGTAAAGTAATAATTGTTCCTTGAATGCCTAAATTATTTAATAATTAATAATAATTTACTTTTCCAATATGTATATATATGTAGACCGTACGTTTTGTAAAATTGTGGAAAATGAGCTCCGCAAAGGCAGTTCGAAAGCTCCTGAACGTGTATGCATGTTTTTATATTTTATATTGTTAATTATATTTTGTTAATTTTACATTTGGTTTGTTGGCTAATAATTATTTCGTCACTAAGAACTACTAAGCACACGTTAAAAAAAATTTCTCCTTCAAACATTAATTTAAATGAAGTTAACAAAGTTTTTAATTTGAAAAAAAATTCAATAAGAAAAGCAGTGGAACCTATACGATTATAAACTAAAAACATAAAAATACATTAAAAATAAAGGAAAAGAAATTCGTGTGCTGTGCTCTGAAGGAAAAGTCTATAGGAAAAACGCCTAAAAGATATGTAAACACATTAAAATTTGAGACCAATGTTCAAACTTAAATTACTAACTTAAGCAGAATTTCAGTCTTGAGATAACTGATGTAACTCATGCATAAGATGTTACAGCTTGACAAATACTCTTATTGCCTTTTTCCAGTTATCAAAGCAGCGCCGAATTCTACCTGGGTGCTTTGCTTCAGGTATTAAGTCAATAAGCTTATTTTTGTTATAAATCGGCTTTACAAACTCTGCTTCACAAACCCATTATTGCCGACTGGATATAATGACCAAAATTTTATTTCAATATTAAAAAAAAAATGTTGTATTGGCTACCGTAATTGTTCCATTTAACAAATTGCAACTTACTGAATTACTAAAAACCTGTATTTCTGCCAAAACCAATAAATTTAATAAAAAACCTCGCATACCCTACATTAACGAACCCAAACCAACAAAATATTATGCTGAAAAAAGGACTTATTAGAAATTATGATTTTAATACGATTTGATCATTTATTTTGAAATTTCTGTCCTAAATCTTGCACAGTTTAGCAAAATGATAGAGCTCCCATTCATTGAATTTACTTTCCTTAAAAGTATATATTTGTAATCATGCTTTAATAAGGTTGATTCCTTTACAAATACGTGAGTTTTTGGTTCACTCCAAAGTAAGTCTAGCCACCGAACAAGTAGTCTCACCATGGTCACTAAGCTAAATGTGACGGAGGTGAGAAAATGTTTATTTTATGGATCTCTTTGATCTATTAGCAGCAAGAGCCGCGGCCATCCAATACGGCTATCAAGAATGTTTCAATTGTAATGGATTTAGCTCAATTTT
>JAFIDM010114105.1:0-16032 GCA_023159025.1 Thereuonema tuberculata
GGAATTCTCTTTCCCATGCTCTATATAGCTTATATACAAAGTTGCATTACTATCCGTGCAGTAATGCGGTCTCCAGACCGCACAGAAGTGAGGAACTTTAATTATAACCACCCGTTATGACAAATTCCAAGGGGTTTCCATTATTTGTGTTGACAATACAAAGATTACTGCAAACTATGTTTTTTGTGTGAAAACTATTCATTTTTGGATCCATTAAATGTTTGTATTTGGTTTTTCAATTAGAGGTATGGTTACCGGGTTCAAATTCGCTAGGTGGCAATATTTTTTTTTCTTTTCTTTTTTTTTTTGTATTTCCTTTTTTTCCCTATTTTTTACTTCCTTTTTTTTATTTATGACCAGCAACCCGGAAAATGTGGATTCTCCCATCCTCATCGCTACCACCCGGTGAAAGTGGATTCTCCGAATCCACGGCTGTTTTCAAAACCAGCAAACAAGCCTATGACACCGTCGCGGGGGGAGGGTGGACCCCCGGGATTTTTGGGTCCTCAGGTTTACCCACGTCGATAAAAATAAAATGTGAGCATCCTCAATTCTAATATTTTACACCTTATTTGTATTCAGTGTATTATAGTTTCAGAGGAGATAGGGCCAGAAAAAATCAATTTTTCTTTTATATATCGGTAGATAGATAATGAATTTTCTTTTCTTTTTTTTTAATTATTTTGAAATAAATAATATTCTTGATCATCGGAAGCTTAGTGTTTCCTCAAAAGAAAAATGAACAATAAAAAAATCACTAAAGAAAAATTACTGAGAAAATTCGTATGCCAGCCAAAGAGCATGAAACAGCTGTTCCAGGATGTCACTTGGTAAACGATTTGGTCTCACCCATTGTTGCTTATAAATAATGTCTTCCCATTGCCAGATAATATTCTTCTTAGCTTTTTTTTTTAATTAAATGTTCTCAATTTAAGAAGAACCCTGATCCGGAGTAAGGGGTGTAAACAGGAGACAAATTTCCTTCCTCCCCCCCTACAGGCATATATCTCAAACCGTTTTAGTTGGAAAGACGAAATTTCACAGAATTGTTTCGTTGTCTATATCGGAAAGAGACGCATTCGACTAATTTTCTATTTTCGAGGCCTGAAGGGTGTAAACGGGGGGGGGGGGACTGAACGGTAGGATACTTTCTGGTGTTTTCAGGCTACAAAATCAGAATATAGCGTTACTTTGAAATCATCACGTGCTTTTTTACTAACTGGGGAAGGTTTGAAGTGAGAAGTGTGTGTGGAGAAGGACAGAACAGGTGGGAAGTCTTGTATTCCCCGATCTCGATATTAATTTCATATCAAACACAAACCAATAAACATCCTTCTTTTGTTTTGCTTTTAAATATGATTTTTCATGGTGTTATATTAATTTCTCTCTTTCTCGTTCTTGCGCTCTTTGCCTGTGTTTGCTGTCCTGATGACTCTAAGGCTGGGCGCACACCGCTCCAGACGATCTCGAGATGAGTCATTTTTGTCAGAGGCTGACTCGACGAAGAAGTTACAATGGTTTTCTGTGGGTCAGTCGCACATCGCTCTTGACGCTTGTCTCAGGCTGTTAGAGGCTGTCTGTGAAAAAACAGTGAAGCTCCCTGAAATTATGTCTCCCCTCTTGGGCACTCGAGACATTTCGCTTTCTGCATGCGTGTTATTTAGCTATCACTCATTACGAGGCTAGTTAAATGAGATTTCGTTGCGTTCGGTGAAAGCGGCTTCATTTTTGAAATTATGGAAATCAATTTAGGCATACTGGTTGTTTTGGTTCAAGCGGGGCCTATACTATACAATTATCAGCTGAAAAATCATTCTAAAAAGAATAATGTTATTGGCAAAGTATGCGATGAAATACGTAGCTAAGGAAATAAATGCTTCCGGTTTGCAGTAAAATGTTATTTTTATTATTATGATTGTATTTAAAATAAAAAATATTATTTTCAAACTAAAACAAACTGTTATTATGTTCTACAAATGAAATGAAAGTACAAAGTGTTAGGAAAGGCTTGAAACAAACATTTAGAGAAAAGAAAATTGTGAAAAATGATTTTTCAAAAAATCTGCTCCCAAAGACAAAATAAAAGCAGATTGTTTTTTTTTTAAATATCTTAGGCAATAAGAAAAAGAAGGCGATGCTTTACTAATGTTTTATTTTATTTTATTAAAATATTTAATAATTATTAGAAACGGTTGGTTTGTATCTGACACTACACTGTAACATGTCCATAACACTTTTTAATTTATAGAAGTCGAAGTTTCTGCATCTAAGTTCATATTGTTTGTAAATAGTTTCATTATGTTCATTCCAAAGGGGCTATCCTACTGTGCCATGGAACACTGTCCTGATTGGAATTAAAAAATCATATATTTACCGCGAATAGCGTACTATGCTCTGTTACTTTCTCGCTGGAGGTTTCGAACATTTTGATCATTGTCATCTTCACGAAGATCAAGCAACTCCTACTGGATATTTTTGATAGTTTCCCTCCTTTTCTCTTAACATGTTTTGAAGAACGCAACAAGCAAGCGTCATCTTTTCAGCCTTTTCTGATAATACTAACATGATATTAATACTTTCAAACACTCGAAATTTTCTTGCAAGAATACCAAACACACACTTGACGATTCGGCATGCTCTAGAATAGCGTTAATTATATATTCGCTTTGTACGTGTCAGGGCATTTTTTAGAAAAGCTCCCATTAAATTGGGGTGCAGAGGATAAGCTTCGTCCGCAACGAATACATATGGCAGTTTCTACTCTTTTTGTGGACCCAATTTTCAAGTCGCTGGCAGATTCAGCTTATTTTATAAAAGGCATGTCCAAACTGTGAAGTAATGAAAAAACGGCTGTCATTGTTTCTTCCATAGTCGCCCACATCAACAGTTATAAATTTACCATTAGTATTAAAGTTACCTCAGCATTATAGTTACCTTCCGATAGTTGGTGTTTTGTTTCTCAATTTTTTTTTACTGAATAATCCTAATAAATAGTCGAAACTATTAATAAATACTTATTCTTGTAAAATTAAAGAATTTCTTTTCATCTCCTCTTAATTCATCTAAAAACATGTTGTTTTCTTTTTTTTTTGATTAATAGGATGAACCCGAGCCTTTCCTCCTCTAAACATAGCAAATAATAAATAACCACAGCCACTTTTTCATCACTCGCCATATTGACTCAGAATGAGAGAGACATTCATAGACAGTCACAGGCTGTCTGAAGCAGAATATTTTGTCATTGACATTTTTGCCTTGAGTCAATTTTTCGCTGACGTTAATGTTATAATACGTTTGATTGCAGAGAGACAAAGACTACAAGAGAATATCATCTTTTGAAAACTAACAATATCTTGACTCTCGGCAGCACGTCGCACCTTAACAAGAAGAGCGACGGCGATAAAGATATCGAATACATATCCTCTTTTATATATGTTATTCTAGATATGTCGCAGCCAAATGCGGAAATGTAGCACTTCATGAAGTGTCTAGACACATGAACAAATGCTGTCAACCTTCAAATCAAAAATTACCGTATCATCGATCCATTTTTAAGCAAGGGTCCAGCCCGTTTTAGACACTTCCTGAAAAGTCACAAGGTGCTTGGATTGATGTTTTTTATTTATCAATTTCTTCTTTGCTTCCCTTGGGAAAATGCACGCTTCCAAGCCTTAGAGATGGTTTTTGATCATCATTGAGGCAGAACTTGTGACAGACTATTGCAGCGGTATACGTTGCTGTTTTCTTTGTTTTCAACTGAAGTGCTTTTGTAACGTAAATAGTTCGTGTTGAATATTTTAATAGTTTCTGTTGTGAATAGTTGTTTAACGTGAATAGTGCTTTGTTGAAATGAGCAAGAATATAAACGACATTGGTAATTTTACTGCTCCACTACCAGTGCTTTGACAAATGTGAATTTTATAAAAAACTTACGTGTCTATATTGAGAAACTCAATAACTACAACCCGTAACGGAAAGAATGGAGAGTATTATGAGGGAAGTCATGGTCCTAAGGAAAATAGATAAGATTTCTTATGTAATTACATAAACTCAAAACATAAAAGTCTAAAACAAAATTCCTGTATAATTTCAAACATAAAATTATGCTAAATCTGATTAATCATATTAAGTTTTCTCTTTCTCGTTCTTGCGCTCTTTTCGTGTCTTTGCTATCCTGATGACTAAATGTTATAATATGTTTGATTAATAAAGACTAGAAGAGAATATCATCTTTTGAAAACTTATAATATCTTGACTCTCGGCAGCACGTCGCACCTTATCAAGAAGAGCGACGACGATAAAGATATCGAATATATAGTGCCGTAGGAGGTTCTTTACAACTTTATTTATGACTAACATGTAAACAAAACTGAACATGGAGGGCAAGTGAAGATGGAGAAGTACTTTGCTAGAAAACTCAGCATTCCTCAACTAGCAATTACGATCTTCTTATCGTGCTGCCTCTCGTGCATCAAGAAAAATTGTGGTGCCCCCAATTCTGTCAGAAGGCTTTGGTGAATGGGGTCAAGTTGACTTGATCAACTTTCAGTCTATAACAGATCGCCATAGAGATAGAGATGTACAGATAGTGTCATTGTAGATGCCCTGCAATGTCAAAATGAAAAAAGATTCCATGCACTTGCGTTTGAAATGTTACTGGCAGTATGCTATCGTTTCAGGTTGAGCAAAATTCAAGGAGTGATGAAAAGAAATTGCGTGCATGAAAGTGAGGTATTCAATGTTAGGGTTTACTACTGCTCTGCGGTGCTCCGCAATCCAATCCTTAAGCATACATCGGGTCTCTCCGATGTATCAACAGTTATTATTGAGACATCGCACAGTGTAAATTATCCCTCTCCTTTCGGCCTTTCAATTAATTGTAGTTGTATGTAGAAAGATTTCGGATAGTTGAATGTGCTGGGGCTATGAGAACGATGTTATAGGTGGCACAAATTTTGCTCAGTCTGGGAAATAAAATTGAGAGGTAATTCATAGAGACAAACGTTTTCTTACTCCGTTGCTTGTTGAAATTTATGGAGTCATTACAATATAACCTCCTAATAGAACGCTTCATATGTTTATGGATGAAGAAATATGGATAGTTATTATTTAAAAGAAGGGATCCGATTGTGTTTAACTCAGAGTCAAAGGCTTCACTTGTACTACTGAGAAAGTAGGCTCTATTAACAAACATGCTGATGAGATTGATCTTGAAGGATAAGGGAACATAGGAGTGGAAATTTAGGAGAATTCCCTAAAAGTCGGTTTCTTGTAAACTGATATTCATGAATCTATCATCTGTTCATTCAATGTAAACGTCCAGGAATGGGATGCCCTCATCCTATCTACTTCAACTGGATATTAGGATTAATTTGGCAAAACAGATTCCTAATGCAATAGATTTGTCTGTATAACCTAAAATGTTATTGCCATATCGGCAATAGAATTTCAGAGGAACCTGGCCAACGTCCAGCAATTGAAAGGCTGACTCTTCTACATAAATCATAGTACACTCTGCGAGCAAAGTTGTTACAGAAAGCCCCCAAAAAAAGAGCCCAATCGTCTGTCGAAAGATGTCCTCATTGAAAGAGAAAAATTGCATTTTCAATACTGCTTCAATTAATGGTTTAAGATCTTCGAAAGCCTAGAATTCACTAAAATGCTGAATTTTGCTGTTGCGGATGTAGTCAATTGCCAAATAAATTAAATCAATGGAGATAGAAGTGAATAAGGATTTGGCATCGAGGGAAAATAATTCATAATTGGCACGACTATTTTCTTCTTTAATTCGTTATAAAGTTCTTATTGTTGGAAACATTACAAGACGAGGAGACGCCTAGTTTCTGCATACGTGAATAAAGAATGTTTGAACCCCCTCAATGGCAGAGTTGCAGCAGTTGATAATGGGCCTAATAGGAATGAGGCCCTCAGTATTCGCACTTATATGTAATTTAGGTAAGGCTCTTAATTTAGGAATATTCATAGAGCTATCCTTTAATGTGTCAGCAATTCTTGCAGTAATGATACCTTTCTGAACTAAATCTTTAATAATTTTCCGGTTTAAGTTTAAAATGTTCTTATCGTCTATGGTGAAAAAGATAATTCCAACTTTATCCTGTATGAAATTGTCGACCATCCGGTGATAGATGCTAGTTTGTAATATGACGAGATTAGCACCTTTATCCGATTCAACAAAAGTTAAGTCCGTCCGAAGTCTTAATGCTTGTAGAGAACGTAATTCAATAGGATTTCCGAAATTTCATCCCGGTTGAATGTTACAGGAATTTCAGGCGCAACCAATTTTACATCTAAGCAATGACGCCTCCGTCTTATCTGACAACGAAGAAATAGCTACCTCTAATGATGAAATAATTTCAAGCGGACATGGTTTGGAAAGAAAATTAAAGATTCATACCTTTGCCAATGGCGTTCAAGGCCGAATCCGGTGTATGTAGTCCCGTCAAATTCACAACCTCATTACAATATAACTGGCAAGTGGGCGATCTTTTTAAGCTGAGCTGCAGCTGTTTCTTGTTATGCGTCCTAGCAATATCATATCATCCAAAATAAGCTGCTGCACTGAATTGAATGGTAGAAAGGAAATGCTGAGGGGTGCATTCTGCTGCACCCTTCTTAATGAAATGAATAAGTCTCTTTTGTATAAAATGAAGGGTAGTAATGTTATGTTGGATGAATTTTTGTTAAAAGTACGTTGACACCCACAATAAATTGGAACACTTTGAAACTTGAGTGAATCGGAATTAAGACCATACGCATGCACAGTTTTTTTTTTTTTTATTGAGACTTCGCACAGCCTTAAATTACCCCTCTCGTTTCGACCTTTCGATTAATTGTAGTTGTATGTAGAAGATTTCATATAGTTGAACGTTGCATTCCAATAAGCAACGGAGTAAGAAAACTTTTGTCTCCATGAATTACCACTCTATTTTATTTCCAAGACAGAGCAAACCACCTATAACATCGCTCTCACCGACCCAGCACGTTCAACTGTACGAAATCTCCTACATACACTAAAATTAATCTTGTAGACAAACAAGGGGTTGTTTTTTTTTTATTTGCAATTCGTATTGAATGAGAATACAAATGTCAATATAATCGACTAGAATATAGGTAAGTAACTAATGTCTATAATTAATCCATTGAATAAAACGTCATCTGAACGAATATTCAATTATTGTTTCACAGTTCACAATAGCATTTGAGGCACTGAGCGATTCGTGTATTTCACTTTTGTCGTCAGTCTCACTTGTAACGTCCAGTTGACTGGAATACTTTATCACTTAAATCGTACACTGAAAAACAGGAACACTGAAATACTGGAACACTGTAGCACACTAGAATCCTTAAGTATCGGTTCCAAAATATCGCTTCAACTTGAAGCCTTCATTTTCAGTTTAACTATAGTTAAATGTAACTATAATTAATTCATTTATCTGAAGTTTGAATAAATAAATAAATCACTAATCACAGTAATTGAATATCTTCTTATTGAGTGAAGTCTTCCAATAAACACACTTAGTCCGAAGCACTAATATATACAGGGTGTTCATTTTATCTGAAGACATTGAAATATCCAGAAAACTACAAACCGGATCAAAAACTTTATGATTAAAATTTGTTCGTCTCGGAGGGGGACATCCAATGATACCAAACTCGATCCTCCACCCCCACCCCCTATGAGGTGAGGGGTTGGAAAGAAAAACGTAAATAGGAACCCCCATTTTTTATTGCAAATTCGGATTCTCCAGAAAATTTCACATTGATTTGATGTACTGTACGTCGGGGTTGCTCGCAGATGGCGCTATAATCGACAAAAATCAAAATGGGTAAAACATCGTTGAAAATTGGGGATATCTCAAGAAATAAAAAATCATATGAAATCAGAGAAATAAAAATGTAGACGTATGTGATGTTTATCAAAATGCTATCCAATGACACGAGAATTAACCCCCACCCCCACGCTGCGAGAATGGGAGAGGCAATTATTTCATAACTTGTAATGTATTCCGTTGTGTCTCTTCTTTTTCTTGTCTCACATATCGGAGTGTTTTGTCCAATTACAGTAAGTGTTCAAAAATACGACCTTCAACTTCAAAACACTTATTGATCCCGTCTTCAAATGACTATACACAGGACAGAAGCATATCTGCGGGAATTTCAGTACAGGCGTTTCTTATGCGTTCTACCATGTTTTCACGGTCTGTTGGCACTTGTTGATAAACCCAATGTTTTAGATAACCCCACAGAAAGAAATCCGGCGATGTCAAATCAGGCGATCTAGCAGTCCAATTAATAAGGGCACCTCTGCCAATCCACCGGCCATTGTAATCACGATTTAATACTTCCCGTGCATGATGTGAGTAATGCGCTGGGCAACCGTCATGCTGATACCACATACTTTGTCGAACGTCCAAGGCAACATCCTCATGTAGTATTGGTAGTTCCTGTTCCAAAAAATTTCGATATCTGATTCCATTCAAAGTACCTTCAATAAAATAAGAACCAATGAGTTTGTTCCCTATGATTCCACACCAAACGTTAACTGACCAAGAACGTTGATGTTCAACTTGTCGTAACAGTGGGGATTTTCTACATTCCAGTAATGCATGTTATGCCGATTAATGCTAACATGGTTTGTGAATGTAGCCTCATCTGAAAATAGTACATTAGCAAAGAAATTGGGATTACTTTGCAGTTGTTGAAGAACCCATTCACAAAATACTACTCGATTACGAAAGTCTTTGCCATGAAGTTCTTGATGCAGTGAAATGTGATATAGATGATACCTATGACGATGCAATACGTTGACAATACTACCTAAGGACATTCCGGAATCGCGCTGTAATTGCCGAGTGTTTATCTGTGGGTTTTGGTGAACAGCTGCTATTACAGCTATTTCCTTAGCTTCTCCTGTAACAGTTTTTCTTCGTTTCCTTTTCTTGGTTTGTACGCTGCCATCAGAGATAAACGCATTCACAATTTTGTAAAAAAAAGAACGAGAGCGAACATTATCTGGAAAACGCTCAGCATACAAGGCAACAGCATCGTCAACATTTCTCCTACATTCACCATAAATCAGAATCATTTCAATTTTTTCTTCTACGGTTGCACGATTCATTGTCCACTTGCAATTCTGTTCTACTGTAGACATGAAGGTTAGATGTGCAGGCAACAAAACCTACTCACGTATAATAAAAGTTTTAGAGATGCTTTCAGTTCTAATTCTTAAAGATAAGTGAGCTTCGATCGCACTGCACTGCCTTTTATGATAGAGCAGTCCCATTTTCGTTTTGTCGGAGGAATACAACATTGAGAATGGGATTTCCATTACAAGTTATGAAATAATTGCCTCTCCCACTCTCGCAGCATGGGGGTAGTGGGTTAATTCACGTGTTATTGGATAGCATTTTGATATCACATACGTCTACATTTTTATTTCTCTGATTTCATATGATTTTTTATTTCTTGAATTATTCCCAATTTTCAACGATGTTTTATCCGTTTTGATTTTTGTCGATTACAGCGCCATCTGCGAGCAACACCGACGTATAATACATCAAATCAATGTGAAATTTTCTGGAGAATCCGAATTTTCAATAAAAAATGGGGGTTCCTATTTACGTTTTTCTTCCCAACCCCTCACCTCATAGGGGGCTGGGATGGGGGGGTCGAGTTTGGTATCATTGGATGTCCCCCTCCGACACAAACAAATTTTAATTAAAGTTTTTTGATCCGATTTGTAGTTTTCAGGATATTTCAATGTCTTCAGATAAAATGAACACCCTGTATATTAATCTTTACTTTAATTCTTGTAAAGAAACTCACTCGGAATATCGTAACACACTGTAACTTGATACCTCTAACTTGCACCGTTGTCAGTTAAATAGTCAGTAGAATTACTTCCTACGTTAATTTGTTTTATAATATTAACCTGGTTCCCACAACGTCAAAAAATTTATACAGTCTTTTCCACGCAAACACTGTTCCTTTAATATGTAAAATTAAATTACTATGCAGTTCGTCTTCTCGTTGAATTCAGTTATAGTCCTTTTCCTTCGAGACTTCAAGATTCAATCTTCCCGCTTCTGTATTCCTCTCCCGTTCGACGTATTCTTCTGTACGGTAGAAGTAATCACTGCAATGCGGAATCTACTCGGACCAAGTAGAAAGCAACGCACTTCGTAGGCCTCGTTGACGTAGTCATGACGTGGGATCCAGTCAAGCATCAGCATGTCTTCGCTCATCGGCGACCAACCATTCGGAGCTCACATTACATCCTTTCGGCTCGACTTTACTTCTGCATCTCCTCAAAACGAGGTTACTATTATAAGAGATGGTTCTGACGTCATAATTTATTAATTTATTCAATAAAATTCCTTTGTTATTTTGTTTAGTATTCATTTATTTAATTATTTACATTAGAAGCCAATAATAAAAAAAATCTGTAATTAATAATACTTCAAATTATAATACTGAAGCAAATAGCATGTTTTTTTTTTTGTTTTGTTTTATTTAAAGAGCATATATACAATAGTTGAAGAATATGATTGGAGAATAGGATAATTATAATTATTAACGTTTAGTCCCTTGCAAAGTATCTTCTAGTTGATGATACTCAAAATTTTGTGAGTATTAGTCACTAAAGAACACACTGAAAATAAATGTCTCAGGAAACCGTTCAGTTCTGAGTTTGCCTTATCTGGCACACTTGGGACAGTAAAATCATGTTTTCTCAATTGCACACTAAAGTTTAACATGAAGCATTTTAAACACTCGGAGCACTTACTTTACTGAAATGTAATTAACAATAATAGTTCACAATAATTCCCTTGCTCTATTAAACTTCGAAATTCTAATCATTAACAAATCTTATTCCTTTACCTCTGATAATGTAATTGAATCGCACTTAAGAGTTAATATTTACACACAGCACTTTAACACTAAATGTAGCTTTAATTCTGTTAATCCAGTAGAACTTATAATTGTCACACAATGATTCTTTGCACATGTTGTTATGCGACGTTCACTTAGAATAGTTCACTTATTAACTTGGTGCACTGAAGTTCCACATGAAGTTTCTTTCAGTAATAAGTTTAATGACTTTCAATTGCCTATCTCTAGACCGGTTGAAATAATAAAATAGTTCTACTCCCAATATGTCAAACGCTACTTCATTGTTGATAACACTTTTGTCCGTTCGTCCGATTTAAAAGTCTTAAATTCTTGTTACGGTCTTCTGTCTTCATCCAACGATTTGCTTTCTACAGTCTGAAGTAACATCTGCAATGCGTAGGTCCATGGAACCAATCAGAATGAATCCCTTCGTCTTGCTCCGTCAAAAACGTCATCCTAGTTACGTCGAATCTTTCCATGACGTCTGCGAAGCATCTAACGACGACGTCAGACTGTCTCTTTCACATAGAACACACTTGGGTTCTGCGCAGTTTTGTTTAGCTGCCGCTGCACTGGCTTTTTGCACTATTACTCTCAAACGAGACTGTCGAGCATTTTTATTTCAATTTGTCACTACGTCATAATTATTCAAATAATAATGACTAAATAATTCACTATTTACTTTACATTTGAAGCCAACATTTAATAATTCTTAATTTATATTTCTGTAGTGAATAACGGCTTCAAATACTTTCAAATGTAAAGGTCGAAAGCAGAGGGATAATTTACGCTGTGCGATGTCTCAATAGTAACTGTTGATACATCGGAGAGACCCGTTGTATGCTTAAGGAGTGGACCGCGGAGCACCACAGAGCAGTAGTAAACCCTAACATTGAATATCTCACTTTCATGCACGCAATTTCTTTTCATCACTCCTTGAATTTTTCTCAACCTGAAACGATAGCGTACTGCCAGCAACATTTCAAACGCAAGTGCATGGAATCTTTTTTCATTTTAACATTGCAGGGCGTCTACAATGACACTCTATCTGTACCTGCAATTGCTGAATGTGGATGCAATGAGAAACAAAAAGAAGGAAAAAAGAAAGAAAGGAAAAATATTGATTAATTTAAAAAGATATTATGAGTGACAATTAAATTAAGATCACAATTTTAAAGTTAAAACATAAAGTTTAATATCTAGAAATAGTTTTAATAGCAACACGAATTTACTATATATTTTTTGCTTGTTATTAATTTGACATTTTGTGTTTCTCAGAACCTTTGCACCCCTGGATGCCTTGCCACTTTCCCCTGGACGTTTCGTCATGATCTTTCTGAAAACGAAATTTACTTCGTTTCAATAGCCACCTCATGATTAGGAACATTAGCGCCTTCAAAAATAAAAACTGTTGCAGATGGCCTCCACCAGGGAACTTGTAATAACCCACGTCACGCCTCCCGCAATGTGTGCTACAAGGTAACACAGGGACCACTCACGCCATTTCGCTTATGGACCTTGTATAAATCACTGCAATTTTATTGTTTATATCACTTGAAAATGTTCTAACATATTCGAACGAAACCAGGTCGTGATTTTCGTTCAAATAAGTTAGAACATTTTCAGGTGACATAAACAATAAAATTGCAGTGATTTAATGGACCACTTGAGGTTTATGCCCCTACCGACGTCACGTATGACATGTTAAACACATGCTGAGGAACATGTGGGATAAACAAACAGAAAGCCCATAGGGCGAGGACTTAAGTTAGTGTAAATTACTGAAAAAAATCGTCGATTTTTGATATTTTAAGACGATATGGTTCAGTATTGTGCAGTTCCTTATTCTGTTAAAACGCTTGGAAAATCCTTCCACAAGGTTTCAGCAAATCAAAATGTGCGAAATAAAGATTCGGCGGGAAATACGAAAATCGCCTATTTCCTAGTCTTGCGACTTTGTTCAAAACATATTTTACCATTTGATTATTGCGTAGTAGTTTCGAAACAGGAAATTTTTGAAGAATAAAGCTTGGCCAATTGTTTTTTTCCTTCATTTTACTAAAGAAAATAGAGTCACCAAGACATAAACTTAAGTTAGATAAGAAAGCAGTTTCATAATTTGTATATATTTGCAAAGATAATTTAAAACTCTGAGGAACACTATAACGTTCAGGTCTTCAGTAAAATGAAGGAAAAAAAAAACACTTGTCCAAGCTTTATTCTTATTTTTTCTGATGAAGGAATGTTTTATTGAATTACTGCTTTATTATTAAAACAACTTCAGCAATTGAGTTTTTATTTTTAAGAATATAGTGGTTACGGCCATTTCTATAAAAAAATGACGGTTTTATTCAAACCTAAATTTGTAATAATGTTTAGATGTTGTTTTTTTTATTTTTTATTTCTATTGAAATATACAATTAAAATTAAAAATTTATTTGCAATTAAATTATCACTTTTGTAGAAATATTTAGTGTATTATTTTTACCAAATAGGTTCTGAATTTGATAGGTTGGCAAATTAATTAACTGCTTGATAATCAAAGTTATAAATATATATAAAAAATATAAATTTCTAGATTATTTTTAGGTTTATGCTTTCTGAAATTTAATTACAAAATCGACAGTTACAAATTGTCGAGAATTAAGGAATATTATTAAGAGAGAAATGGAAAAAAAAAAAAACAGAACAAATCATATACAATACGATGATTATTTACGCAAAAATATATATACAGGGTGATTCACGAAGATATGCAGAAACTTCGGGAGCTCATTCTACATGTAAAAGTAAAGAAAAAGAGTTATATAAACATAGGTCCGAACATGCTTCGGTAGCGAGTTACGGCTAGCGAAAGATTTCGCCCATAATTTAGTACCC
The DNA here is from genome assembly GCA_023159025.1 of Thereuonema tuberculata. Taxonomy (NCBI): domain Eukaryota; kingdom Metazoa; phylum Arthropoda; class Chilopoda; order Scutigeromorpha; family Scutigeridae; genus Thereuonema; species Thereuonema tuberculata. The sequence continues at coordinate 13,795 of JAFIDM010114105.1, forward strand.
ATTGTACGGAACAATACACACATGAACTACAACTCAGTTTTTAGTACTCATAAAAAATCAAAACAATGCAATTCACATTATTGTTGAACAGCTGTTATTGTGTTGCCAACTTATGTACTAACAATTTTTCGCACAACATTATTCTGTGGTTTTAAATTAAATTACATTCTGTCATATAGTATTTCAATGCAATAATTTATATACTTTACGACACACATGTTCATTTTTACTTTTACAATTATAAATGTAACATGTAAAGTTGTAATAACCATTTACGCTGTTTATTGGGAAATTAACAACGTTATTGTCGGCCATATGTACAACATGTGTCGTTTTGTTTTGACGAAACGTTCATTTACTCGACCATCTAATCACGTTCTGTATACTGTATTTGCACCGTTTTCTTCAGAATTAAATGTTCTACAAAGTTTGTTGTAAACGTTTGTGTGTCTAACCTCCTTTACCAACGTTATTGTACGTCAAACGGAAAAAAACGTTGTTTCGCGATCCCTCTTTTGTAGGTTCCAGAGGGATACGGTTACAAACACAGGGAGATAGAGTTCTTCGACATGTTTCATTCGAGTTTTCAGATCAAGAACCATAAGAAACCCCTGATTTCGCCCCTTAATTTAACTTTCCAGACTTCCAGCAAGTCTTCATTTCACCCAGGGTTAATGAAATTAAAATTATGGGCGAAATCTTTCGTTAGCCGTAACTCGCTACCGAAGCATTTCCGGACCTATATTTATATAACTTTTTTTCTTTACTTTTACATGTAGAATGAACTCCCGAAATTTCTGCATATCTTCGTGAATCACCCTATATATATATATATATATATATATATATATATATATATATAAAATAACAGTTAAGACATAAAAATTCAAACTTTACAAATCATTTCCTTGAAATGACAGATACAATTCGACGGAATAAATAAGGAACGATGTCAAATTACTGTAGCATCATACTGAATTGCAAAACAATGTAGCGATCCATATCTTAAATAGCGCAGTTTAACTTATTGAGTACGAAATACTATGTTAATATTATAAAATTGCTGAACTTGTTTTACAGCCACAGAATGCTGCTGTGGCTTGGAATCTGCTATCGGCATTTCTTCTTTTAAAATGTAGAAGTCTGACTGCTTCAGGTTTTTTTTGTTGTTCTCTTGATAGCATTAAGCCTCTACAAAAGCAAACGCGTTGTCGATGCCATCCAGACGTATTTGTAATATTTAAAAATAATTAAATTATATCCTTCTGTGACATATTGCTGTAGTGTTCTTCAATAGACTATAATCAACTCTACATCCGATATGAAAATTTTGGAAGGCTTACAATCGTTTCATCTAAATCAAATATTTTAGTTCACCCTCTGTATCTAAGCGAGTTAAAACATTTATCCCACAAGCCAAGCAGTAGCCTGGTGGCGTATTTTGTAACTACGAAGCCCCGCCTATCCTCAAATGATCTATTATATAAAGTTTTATTTTTAACAAGCAAATTCTTTGCTTTCAATCAGGCGTGCCGGCTGTAATTTTGAACACTTAGATTATTTCAGCACACGTTAATTATTATTACTAAAGAAAATTGCGGGAGACAAAATGTTGATGGCCTTCAAATCTCTATTTCCTGAAGTTTCAATTGTAGACTGTGTGCTTCTTGTTGTCCCGAAGATCAACAGGGGTCCAGCACACCCCAAAATTTCGCCTTTGTTTATCATTAATGAAACAAAAAACGAAGTAGACAAGGTTGGCTGTGAGTGGTGTTACAAAAGAATGATTTATATTTGATGGAGAGTTTAAAGAAAGCTGGTTCAGATACACGAAATAGATACACAATACTGAAGAGCTCTCAGTGAGGGAGACCATAAAGAACAACTCAGGAGGATTCCATAAATGTTCTTGCAGACCGTTGAAACGAAAGGAAATTCGTTTCCTTTTTTCCATCTCTGGTTTTTTTCTCCCTTGGTTTAAATATTCCTCTTTACAGATATTATGGAGATTTCGTCTCTTATTGTTGGTTAGGTAATTGTTATTATAATAAGAGGGTGATAGTCTCGAGTTTTCTATTGAGGAAACGCCAATTGTTATCCTAGCGTGGCCTCGAGAAAGAGTTCTTTCCATATTTTCCACTCTGAATTAAGTGGGTTTTTTTTGTTTTGTTTTTTTTAAATGAGTTAGGGCGGTGTGCACCAAACTTCAGTTAACTTGAAGGACTGCTATTTGGACGG
>JAFIDM010114106.1:0-16029 GCA_023159025.1 Thereuonema tuberculata
ATCACAGGCGAACGAACAGATAGAGGACACGGCTGATTTAAAATTATGTATTTTTTAATCAGAAGATAATTAAGAATCTGAATTAAGAAGAATTCTATTAATTTAATACGTGAAGGCCATCACTAGCATTTCCCGATGTCTGTAACTGACATTTATTTTTGAACCTATATTCCAAAAGATTGAAGACGGATGGTCAGATCTATTCCTTTAAAAATAATATCCATGCTTACTTTCGTTTTCAGAGTTTATGCTCAGCGAGTAATAAAAAAAGATCTATAATCTCTTGAATAACTTAGACGAGTCCTTTGGAAACAATGTGTTATTTATTTGATTTTCTGATTTCATTTTTTAACGTGCAAATATATAAATTATGAACAACGATCATTGCACAATATAAATACAGTAAAACCCCGTTATTACGCTCGTCAAGGGACCGTGACCTACAAGCGTAATAAGCGGGATAGCGCTATAAAAGGGGGAATGATTTATATGATGGGGAAACATTTAGACACCATTTTACAGGAAAGATACTTGATTCTGAAATAGATATAGTGCAAATGTGAGCTTATTTCCTATTAAAAAAATCTTTGATTGTGGTTTGCCGTGTGTGTATGCTACTGTTATAAATTACGACATTTTCAATGCGGTTCAAAAAACTATTAACATCAATTGATACTCCACTAGGAGCAATACAAATATATTTTCGGAGCAGTTTTAGTGCACTGCCCGCTATTTCACGCGCCTTTTCTTGAATGATTGGGTCATTTAATGGCACTGATGCATCACGGGACTGATGAATCCATTCAATTAGAATTTCCTCGGCATCTTCACATTTTCCACACTACTTTTTTACGTTTGCAACCATCCTTCGCTGAATTGATAATTCCATTCTTATTTTTTATTATTGTTCTCAGACTGGATCAGGGAATTCTTAGATTCTGCGAAAACCTTCTGATTTAGTGTAGAATTCTCGTCGTACTTACGAAGAATTTGCAATTTTTCACTTATAGAAAGGGATTTCCGCTTCAAAGAGTTCGAAGATTCCCTCCTACCAGGGAAAGAAAAGAATCGTTACAGTGTTACATTTCTTTTCGATACAAAATTTCCGATATAAAAAAGCGCTACAAGCGGGATTTGAAGCGTTATAAGAGGGTAAAAGTATAGAGAGTTATATAGAAAATTCCAGGGACCGTACAAAAGGAGCGTTAAGAACGGGATAGTGCTATAAGCTGGAGCGTAATAACGGGGTTTTACTGTATTAAAAAGATTTAAGAAACTTAATTTTTTTTTAATTTAAAAACTTTTTTAAATCTTTTTAACATTTATATTGTGCAATATTGGTTGTTATATATTACTTTGTCTCCTCAACTATATCTCAGTGCTAAGTCTGTTACTTTTATTATCTCTTTAAGCAGTTTTAATTTGAAATCTAAATGAAATCTGTATTTCTAATGATAAATTTACTTGAATTGTTTAAATTTTAAGTACTATTAATTATCTTTATACTGGTTACCATTTTCTGATAATGCACTCGAAAATGCTCCAACATGTTAAATATATATTCAAAGTGTTATTCAATTTCATCTCTACAAACTCATTTCCATCATTTAGAAGATATTTTCATTGACGGATTCAACTTCTTAAATCTTTATGTAAATCTTAAGATGTAGGAGGTCAATATTCTGAATAAGTCCGCCCAATAAAATAGTTCGATTTCAAAGCTTTAATTACAGTTGTTACCAATGGATTTATTTGCATCATATTTTGTTTGAATTTTTATCAATCAGTGCTCAATCAATTTGTCAATTCTGATTAATTAGGGAATAAATTATTATTTTTTTAACCATTTTCTTCATTGAATTCAATTAACTAAATACTACTAAAATTTCAAAATAACGCCTATGTTTATTCCACTGTCTTAGCGAGAAAGTTCTTAATGTGATATAGTCCGTTGTCAAATGTACATCCGTGTGCTCCTTGGTGATGCAAGTGTGGAAGTAGTCTCAATCTCTTCGTTTGACCTTGGAGAAACATAATTTCGATAGTGCCACTCTGGAAAATGGTGCGTTTGAATTCTGCAGCCAAAAAACAAAATGGCCGCCATCGCAAACACTTTTTCCTATTTATATAAGTAACCGTTGGGATTACGAAAACAAGTTTGAAACAAAAAATGTAGCTACATTGATTCTGCACAGAAAAGGTTATTACAACTTTTTATGTAGGATCAACCGTTTCCTCATAAAAAGTACTTTTATATTTTTCAAAAGTAAAAATGAATAGGTAGCTGTATGAGGATTTTGTAAGCGCATATTGACATGCTTGACATTATTTACATGGATAATTCTAATAATAATTAATACACCAAACACTATTAAATTAAAAAATATCCCCTTTCCCCTATGTCGTGTCGTAGGAAATTGAAAGATAAAAAGTACCACTATACTTTTACCTTTAATGAAAATACTGTGGAAGAAATACAATGTTTACAGATTTATATAGAGAGAGTGGAGACAATACTACTTGTCACTCCTATATTTACATTTTTAATGATAATCATCGTCACTTTGAATGCAAATTTCACTTAGACCTAAATCTTCATCATCGTCTAGCTCGCACTCTCCGATATTGTCACATCGGTCGGGATTACCTTCGCACTTGCACATATCAGTGCACCGGAATCCATTTGACTGATATGTACATGGAGGAGAGCAACGCCTTTTGGAGCATGAGCAGCGACAAAGTTCCAAAATAAGCTCTGGTGCACAAGGGTTGGTACAAGCAACAGGCACGTATGCACTCCCTACTTTGTTCCATCCAAAAGCTGAGAGTGGTGGGTTATTGGGATGCTGAATTAGATCCTGGGTCTACTCAAAACACTGAAGGTGAGCCCTTAGCAATGCCGGATCCAGTGCAGAACTTGTTGGAGGAAGGTTCTCATCTTGACATTGTTTCTGTGTAAACGACTCCCATCGCACAGCTCCTATGTCGGTCAGTGTTGTGTTGGGGATATAAAGCTGACTAATGAACGCTTCCAAGTTACTCCTGACATCTTCAGTGAGTGACATAGTAGTCCCCAGTTTAGCCAAAGCTTCCAGCAGCGTATCAGTTGCGGAATTAAAAGCTTTCCACCACTTCATTTTACCTTTGCCAGCAAATGATCCTGTTACATCAGCTCCTGAAAGTGCGTGTAATCCAGGGAGTGCAGAGGCTTTCAGAGGTCCAAGTGCTCTGTAAATTGAACCTAGTTGAACGAACCTTTTCATGCCATGGCCGAAGAAAAATGCAAAATCTTTCGAAAGTTGAGGATAACGCCGTAGTGCTAAAATCAGGACATCAGTATCCGGGGAGAACACATGAGTAGTTTTAATTCCTTTCTGTGCTAAAAAAGCTGCATGTAATATGATATTTGTGTCGGCCTCCTCATGCGTACTTACAAGACTGGATATATCATCGCCATGTGATAAAGCTGCTTTGTCCCTCCAACTGAATACGAATCTTTTGTTGTTGGTTACGCCAAATTTAAGAATCTGATCGGAAAAGAACTCTGTTAGTTCGTCCTTCGTCTTATCATGGGCCAATAATTTCTTCATTGTTATACTTCCAATTTTCGTTTCTGGTCCGATTTTGTACTGGATTGGATCTGAGCCCTTTTGCCGAATCTCTCGCATTGCTTTCTTCAATGAGTTTTCTTTGTAAGAGTCGAAAACTATATGGATCTCACTGTCATTGCTGAATTTTTGTCTGATCCATTGGCCACTACATGTCTTCTGTGTTAGGTTTGCGGTAGGTATGAAGAAGCGCCATGCCATCTACTATCACAGCTTTTCCATGTAACTCTTCGTTATTTTCTAAAACATCACGTGTGGTGGAAGCATGATCATCTTCGTTTTCTTCGGCAGGTATCTGTTGCATTGATTCAAGAGCATTCGTAAGTTTGTACTTCGCTAGACAATGGTGCAAACTACCGTCAACGGCAAACAACGATTTCGGTAGTGCTGATAACTCGTAATTGCTCAAATTCTGCCTCAAATCTATATCAGATCTGCTTCTGGAAGCTATCAACAATCTTGAAATAAGAGATACGTCTGTCTTTATGGCAATGGTTTTGTCTTTGATGGTAATTTTAACCATCAGTTAAAATTTGAGATCATCAGTTTTGCATTGGAAGGGATTTGTCGAGTCTTGAAACGCTTCCTTCAATTTAAGTACATTATCATCCTGGCGCTGTTGAAGTTTAATAGACAATTCATGATGTTTACTTCGTTCTGTATTTTGAAATCCTATCAGTTTTTCAGTTTCGCATGGAATTCTAGATAGTTCTGAATTAGCAAGGAAGAATCTATGTCTAGCATTCTCATTAAGTGTTATACCAACAAGTCCCCGATGTACCTTTAGTTTTCGATTTTGGTGTTCTAGAGCTTCATCAGCACCTACAGCACAAAAGGGCACTTTACTTCTGTTCACGACCCAATTACCTTCCATAAATTGTTTCCAAATCTCTGGATCTGTGGATTCCAGGTTTTCCATCTCTGAAAGATATAGGGTGATCATCCGAGCATAGTTCAATCTATTTGTAAAGACGTATTTGAGAAACTCGTGGAGAGATTCTAAATATAGCAGCCAATCCGATGTTCTTACAGCTCTTATGAAGTTCATCATTGCTTGGACCATATCCATATATGTGCACGCTAGTTTGAAAACAGGATGCTTGAGCTTTCTTGTTGCTGAAAAGTGTTCTATTTCTTCAACAAGTCTTTTTACTTTTATGGTAGAAACTACTGCGGCATGTACCTTTTCCAGCTTTTTTTTTATCACTAGCTGTCAGTTCTTCTATCAGTTCTTGCAGATGAGGCTTCAAACAGTCTAGTTGCCCTGGACATTCTTTGTCAAATTCCTCTAGACGTAAGATAGTTAGCGCCGAGGCAGTAGTTAGGTGAGCTTCAATTGCTCTTCTGATGTGTTTACCGTCAAGGATTTGTTTCATTGTTGCAGCACAATATAATCCACATTCAACCCACACCTTCAGATATACCAGAACCTTCAATGAGCAATTAAAACCTGCAGCTCAAAAGGCTTCAAAAGCCACTTTCCCTTATAGTCATTGACAGCCATTTCCAGTTGTTTTATTGGTTTGTAAAGAGCCATGTCAACTGTGACAACTTCCTTTTTCTCGGTGGCCTTTACATTTGAATTTGTAACGTGAACTAAACTATTCAGTTTCTCCAATTGCTTCATCACAGTAAGCTGCACTGATTGATTAGTTGGTGACTGTGGGATCATAGGTATGATAGCATGGCTACTCTTGACACAGGCTTCTCATCTATCATGAGACTGTTGTAGCCAGCCCATGTTGGAGAATTTGTAGTAGGCCTCTTGTTCGTAGTCAGTATGTAGTTTTTAAAAAAAAAACAGACAGCATCAGCCAGTTCGGCCTCACGAATAATGTTTAGGTGGTTAATTTGAGTGATTGAAACCACAGGAAGGGGACAGTAGGTTTTCCAGTTCGGTGGGTCTGTACATGTTATTATTGTTGGGAGAGCACTTGTCAAACGATTTTACTCGCTACTCATTTGGTGAAGCTAATGATAGTGGTGCAAATGTATCAGAAAATCTTTCATAACCCGAGACACAGTTATGACAGTCCCATGAAGTGTTCTCCTACCATCTGCAGCGTCTTCAGAAAAGTCAAGGTTGTCCACAGCGCAATGTATAAATCTATTTGGTACAATGTCTGGTGGCATGTAAACTCCATTATTGTCACGAATTAACAATATTACAATTGTATTACAATATTACAAATATTAACAAACTCATCTGATATCCATAAAAAAATCCAATACCTGACACCCTCATAATGGTACCTATTCATTTTTAGTTTTGAAAAATATAAAAGTACTTTTTATGAGGAAACGGTTGATCCTACATAAAAAGTTGTAATAACCTTTTCTGTGCAGAATCTACGTAGCTACAGTTTTTGTTTCAAACTTGTTTTCGTAATCCCAACGGTTACTTATATAAATAGAACAACATGTTTGCGATGGCGGCCATTTTGTTTTTTTACCGCACCATTTTCAAGAGTGGCACCATCGAAATTATGTTTCTCCAAGGTCAAACGAAGAGATTGAGACTACTTCCACACTTGCATCATCAAGGAGCACACGGGAGCCTGTTTTTGTACATTTGACAGCTGACTAATAATCGAAGATAAGAAATTCTTTTCTTCCTCATATATTCGTTTGTATTACAAAAAAAACTAAACAATTACAATAACAACAATTTAGCCATTTTGAAGACATTTACATTTCTCAAAAATAAAGGTATTATATAGGCTACTTCTGTACCAGAAAAAAAAATATCTTGAATGTAGTCAGTCTAATGGTGACTATGGTTTTAGTGAACACAACAATAGTCTTAAGAAGTCCTGAACTTTCCTGATATATTAATTGAAATTCAGATATGTTTTTCGCGAATTTTATTCCCGAATCCAACTTAAGAATTAGAAACTGAATTATTGATAAAGTAAGAATAAATAATTAAATGGAGAAAAAGAAATAAAAAGTAAAGATTGGTATTTGCTCCAAAAAAGTGTTTCATATATTTGAATTAAATTTTCGTTGCAAAATAATGTAATAACTACTTCTTGTAATAGTAATATTTTCTTTGTTTGAAATTTTCAGTTCAACTATCAACTTCATGCATTACATTCTCTAATAAGAATTACCTTTAAGGTATTTGCTTTGTAGCTTATTTGTCTCTTACTATAAGTTTCAGAAAAAAATTGGTAAAAATAAGGTAAAAAACATGGTTTTATTTTGAAACCGAAACCAAAGCAATCCCAAGGATATTTCGTTTTCGGTTACATCCTTTAGAAAGGAACTTACCGCAGACCTCAACTCATATTTTTCTCACCTGTACAAGTCACGAGGGTGCCAATAAGATATAACTCATGCTTGTGCAATTTGTTGTTTGCACAGGTGGTTACAATGAAGATGGAAAACGCAGCTATTATCGTAAAGTGAGTTAAATTCCCGCGAACCCACTTCACTATAAACTTTTGTTATCCATTATCATAAAAACATCATTGTATATCGTTCCTTTCAAGCATCATTCCATATTTTACAAAGTTTTTGTATGTTTTAACAAAAAATTCAGGTGTAATGACCATGTTGCCTATCAGATGCACGAATCGTATCTATCTCATCAGAATGCGTTTGTGCTGCAGAGTGCTTATCAGATTCTTTTATTAGCACAACGCTTTGCTACATTGCTAAAATTTATCACCAAAACAGCGTAAAATAGTTAGGACAGGCGAAATATTATCCTGAACGACGTGGAGACTTCTGAACACTAAGAGATGAGAACAAGACTGGGGATTTTTCCTTATTGGATCTCGTGTCCATACCACTTCGTGTATCTCCGCTAGGGGCGCTATGACGGAGTAGTAAAGAAACTATTGAACTGTGATGTTTTCTGTGACATTATAAACAGTCATCTGTATCATCCTTTTCATTCCTTACCAACTGTCGTTCCATTTCGACTGCTGCTTCTACGTGCGCTAACGTTTTTGGCAATGAGGGTATATTTGTCCCTTATCACATCCTGTATTCCTCTTGTAAAATAGAACTGAGCATGAAGCAATTGTAGAGGAGACGTGAAGTCAATTTTGATGTATAGGAAGGTGTAGAGTTCAAAATAGACATTCTCATATTTTAAGTTTTAAGTGAGATTAAAATCTTAATGAAGTCTAACATTTTATACATTAAACTTTTGAATAATTTATCTTTATAACGGGCATTTAAAATGAGTTATATTGATTTTGCTACAGATTAGAAAACAGCAGAAACAAATCCCATGATTTCTTTTTCATATTTTTATCAAATAGTGAAAAACAATATTTAAATATAATTGTAAACTTAATCTTTGCCCCTCTGTTTTTAACAGCGATTTCATTAATATATCATTAAGTTGTTTTCAGAATTGAATCATTGAATTTTCAAAATCATTATTTCCAGTTTTTTTAGAAGGAAATTAGTCTCTGAAATCTTCTATTAGTTCTCTTCCAGTTCTTTCTATAATTTCCTGCTCTCATTTATTTCTATTTTTATTTCTTCATTAAATCTTTATCTTTTTGCCGGAAGTTTGGTAGAAGACAATCAATCAAAGATTCATGAATTCTCTGATTGAAATGACTTGATTTTGATGATTAGCCTCAAGCATTTCAGTGAGAAATTTTGTGAATGGGATTTAAGTAGATTTCTAATCAAGAAATGGAGAAGTCATAGTTAATGAAGTTAGATTTGACCGTTTAATTTAATAGCTAAATTCAAAGTGACAGCGAATAAAAACAAATTTTTTTAAAGAATATTAATATAACACGAAAGCTTACACTTATTTTGTAGATTCCCTATATAAAGGAACACGATTCCAATTAGGTAAAAATTGATGAAATTTGATTTTAAAAGGTTTTCCAAAAACATTCACTCAAATCCATGATACGAACTTTAAGAATCTTTATTTTAGAGCAACAAAAATGAATAAAATGGGAGCAAACATTTTATTAAAATCGTTAAAAATTTCATTCGATAATATGAAAACGATTCATTTAATAATTGTATTAAATTTCATCAATGATTCCTTTAAAATAATGAATTGAATTTTCAATTAATTAGGAAGACAGCTTTTTTTGCGCCGCTTATTTTACCGTAACACCCGGTATCTGATAATAAGTGTAAAAAAGGAGATAGTAACATCAGTAGAATTAAAATACAAAAGTAAATTGTATTTATTCACACAAAAGAGAACATTCCAATTCAGTTAGATTTTCAGTGAATAGAAAGTAGAATTGAAAACAATCAAAACGAAAATGTTGTATTAACTGTAAATTTTCTGTTTTAATTACAAAGTTATTATATTATGAGCAGACAGAACAATCTTTTCAAAATAGAATTCACTTTTTAAGAAGCAAAGATCGAGATATTTAATACAAGTTTCAAAACTTGAGGAAGTTGAGCATTTTTTGCATTAAGTAGCAAGTAATTGCATTAAATGCGAGCATTGTATTCAGTCCTTCTCATCTTGGTCACGTCAGTGGGTTGTATTTCTTTTATCAGGTATCAATCTTATTCCTTCGAATCGTTTCATTCCATATCTTGAACCATAAGAGGCTTCTGAGAATTGAGAGATTAAATATAATGTTAAGATGATAAAACAATGGAGAAACAGAAATAAACTAGAAGTTACAGACACAGGTTTAAGAGTACTTGTAATAATTAATCTTGTTTAACGTGCAGTAATTTAATTTTTTAAAACAAACTGTGCATATTTTGGTCATCCTAATACTTTCCTTAATATTTCGTCCACTCAATTGATTATGTATTTACTTTCTAACACCTATTAGCCAATAACTTGTCTCATGTTACCTGTATTAACATTCAATTGAATAGTAATTGAATGTCATGCAATTAGTGGTTATTTTTTTATTTATTTTTAGTTTGTTTATTTTTGGGATTGAGGTTTTATATTTAAGGAATGGGACTTTTCTTTTGTCTACAATGCTTTCTTCTTCAGTAAATATGTAAATAATAAATATTGTTTCTTTTTCCCAATAACTTTAAGAATGATATTTTGCTATCAATAGAAAGATATTATAACTCATTAAAGAAATATACTCAGAAACCAGTATTACAACCGGTGAATTCGACCACTTGAAAAAGGGCGGTAAATTACAGGTGGAAATATTTTGGAGAGAAAATATGAAGTTTTTTAACGGAAAAGATGTTTATCTCGAATGGATTAAATTATATAATGTTACGGATTCATAGTAACTTCTTCCCGTCGGTGGTCGGGGATTTTCCATGTTTTTTTCTCTTCCAGATGGACCCTAGGGTTCACCAAGCCCTCTGCCAAAGGGTACCGGGATTCTTACTCGGGGGTTAAAGGTGAGGGGGGTGTCGAACAGACCATCCGACCTCAACTAGTCCCGTTGGCCGAGAATCGCTGGGAGCCTAAACCTCTCGCTCATCCCAGGGCCTGTATGGTCTGTTCTCTTACAGTTCAACAGTAATCTCTTATAGAATAATCTCAGAGTTATAATACAGAATTTAATCTCTAAATCTATTTCAATATTTCCTGGATTTCTGTGATAAGAACTTCTAGGAAGTTTCTGTAATTTCTGTGTGTTTCTAGGAAATAAAACTCTTCAATCACTTCTCAATATCTGTAGAAAACATTAGATACAATTGCTGTATTCCAAAAACTTCTTCAATTGTAAATGCATGAAAAAAATAAGAAAATGCCTGAAATACAAACAAAACTTAAGTTTTAAATTGTTAAAGCAGAAAAAGATACTGAAAAGTGAATTACTAAGCAATTTCCTCTGAAAGAATGATTTCACACAAATCTTTTTAGAGATACAATAAAAAACAAACAATATAAAGCAAATTTTATCAAATTTGAATTTAAAAATCTGTTAAAAAGTATAAAATATTAATGCACATAATAAAATAAGATTAACACTATAAACTTCACGGACAACAAATAAAGATAGAACATTCCCGACTGCGTGCTTATCTTGGAAGAAGAAAGGAGATGAACACTATAAAAATCTAACTATTTCGCTGCAGATGAAAACGATATCAATAGAATTTTATAGTGTTCATCTCCTTTTAGTATATTTTTTAATGTTTTAATAAAACTATTTATCAGTAGATTTTACACTCTTTTTTTTTTTAATAAATTTATTATTGATAATATACATGAATTAACAATTCAGTCCCGTTAGGGAAGTTAATTTCCCTGTCAACAGGTGCTGTTTTTTTATGTTAAAATATATATATGTAAAAAATAATTAAAATTATTTAAAAACTAAAGATAAAACATAAATTTTTGGCCAGGTGAGAGAGTGATTAGAATAGAAGAACAAAACAAAAACAATAGCCATAGAACAAGAGTTGCAAATAAAGAAATTATTTACGTTTAAATAAGGATTTTCATAGTTACATATCTACATTATATTTAAATATTTTGTTACAGACTAACTAGCATATATACGTACATGTTACTTCATGGTATTTTTTTTCTAACTTATATATTTATAGATAAACATACAAACAAATAGCCTATTCTTACATGTGGATATATATATACACACAAACACATACAAACATAAATACACTAACATACATTCATAATATAACAATATACAGTGGATATATACATGTATACACAGAAGTATATACATACTCTTTAGAGTGATTGAATATATCAGTATACAATCTTCTGGGGTTTTTTTTTGGTTTTTTATATTATATATATAAAATATATATAAAACTCTATATATATTATCAATGTATATTATGTATGGTAATATTCACTAATATTTGTTAGTTAATTCCTATTATTTTGTTGTATAAGTTAATATATATACCTATACATTTAAAAGCATATACATACAATAGCAATTTCGTTAATAAGGAAATTATAAATTGCTGGGCTGCTTCCCAAAAACAACTCTTCCTTGTTGTAGTCGGAACACAGTTTCGAAATAATAAGGTACAGTATACACATTTACATACGTATATCTATATTCACACACATACACGTAACTGCATTTAATCATATATACATTCATAAGCATATTTGTTCTAATTTGATCAAATCATATTTGTGTTACTTCAAGCATTTATTATTAACCATTTTTAATTTGTTTTTTAAATATTGAAATTTTTGTGTGATCTAATTTTATATCGTTATTTATACTATTTATAGTTTTTTCTAATATATGATTAATATTGCTACCGACCGTTTGGGCTGGTTCGGTGGCGGAGGGGAACAGAATGCGACGGGAGCCAGGTAATTAAAAACCAAAGAGACTTTATTAATTACGATCAGTGATGAAATACAGTAATTCGAATAACGAAAGAGATATGCGGTTAGGCTGACTTCTCCACAGTCTTCTAACGGCAGGTGATCGTCTCAGGATTCTACCGGGGACGGGTATTGTAATCTCGGCATCGGTTCTCTTCCACGATGCCTTCCTGGCGCTTGGCGGTCGTCTCAGGGTTATACCGGAGACGGGTGCTCTGATCTCAGCGTCGATTGTCTTCCACGATGCCTTCTTAACGATCGGCGGTCGTCTCAGGATACTATCGGGGACGGGTGCTCTGATCTCTGTGTCGGTTCTCTTCCACGATGCCTTCTTAACGATCGGCGGTCGTCTCAGGGTTCTAACGGGGACGGGTGCTCTGATCTCGGCATCGGTTGTCTTCCACGATTCCTTTCGTCTAACGAAAATACCAGGCTCGGCTTTTAACAGACTTCTCTCAGGGGCGGCTACCTAACAAACCTCTTCTGCTTCACTCTATCTCCTGGCCGGAGACTCTCTAGTGACTGGGAACCACAAAACTATCACTTCCCTCTAGCTTCGGGTAGAGACCTTCTACCTGGGCTCCTGCCCAAGACCTGTCCTCGAACGCTCTGCTCCAATTGGAGACCTTCCTTCTGGGCGGCTGCCCACAAACGAACTGAAGTTCAGGCGCTCTGCGTCTGGTTTTATGGACGCAGATTGCCTCGAACGAGACTCAGGAACGGTCGACTCGATAGAGGAAGATTGGGTGGACCAAGTCGATTTCGTTAAAGGGGAGTCGTCCAAAACAGCAGGTAACAATATTACGTTCTCTATATTTATTATGTATGAAAGGATAATCGATTTTAATTTTTCTGTTGTCTCTGAGAATGACATTTGTTTTTCTTTTTCTATTTTTCAATTGTAATAATTTACAGTAATTTTGAGATAATATGTAGTAGAGAAATTTTTGTTGGGGATTTAGTATTTCGTATTTTAGTAATAGCTTATTTCTATAGTTCTCATCATTCCAATATTTTCTAGTAAATATTAATTTTAATATTTTATTTTGAAGGTTGTTAATTTCTTTGAGATTTGTCTGTGTGGTATTCGCCCACACTTGAACTGCACAATTAATTATAGAGTCAAAGAAGGCATAATAGATAATAATTTTAATTTTGATTGGCAAGAGATCTTTAATATGATAAAATATATATGAAAGTACATTAAACCGTTTGTATATGTGATTTATGTGATTATTCCAGGTGAAAGTGTTATTTATGATTATTCCTAGATATTTAAAGTCATTACATACATACACAGTACTTCAATCCGAAGATTGGTTGAAAGTTCACGGACCCTAGTGATCCCCGAAGGGCGTAACTTATTCTTGGGAACAGATACTAGAGTGGATTCCCGTTGCCTTCTCTAGGACGCCATTACGGAATGACGTCAGACCGAAGGGAAAGTGAAGAAGAGGCTTTACAACACAGGAAAGGAAATTGAAAAATCCATGCTCACAACCGGGATTTGAACCCGGACGCCAGCACACTGGCCTCACGGCAGACCGACGCCTGAGACCGCTCGACCATGCTGGCGCGGCTTAAAGCCATTAACTAATGTTATTTTTGTGCATGTGATACAATTCGGAGTGGCTGTGTAGACATTCATGGCTGTGATAATATATTTGTGGTATTGTATCAGGAATTTGCTTTTTGGGGTGGATTATTATTAATTTTGTTTTGTGTTCGTTAATTATTATTTTGTTGTCATGAAACCATTTTTGTATATTTAAAAGATCATTTTGAAGTTTGATTTGTGCATTTGTAATATTCCTATCAATTGCATAGATGAGAATATCATCTGCATAGTGAATATGACATGTTTTTATGACACTGAATATATTGTTTACATAGAGTATAAAAAAGAGAGGGCCTAGATTTGAGCCCTGTGGAACACTTTTTCTAACACTTTTATTTTTAGAAAGCAAGTTTAACGTCCGTAATCATTTATAAATGGAGAGAAATCGCCAACCGGACAATAAATATGCTTTCGCCCACAGAGCCAACATCAACGAGAATTCTGTACAATTGTTTCATTCAAACATCAACGAGTATATTCTGCTGATGATTCCCCAATAAGGATGAAACAATTGTACAGAATTCTCGTTGATGTTGGCTCTGTGGGCGAAAACATATTTATTGTCCGGTTGGCGATTTCTCTCCACTTTTATTTTTACTTTTAATATTTTTAATTGAGACATAATGCTTCCTATTATTAAAATACTCCTTTATAATGGCCAGTAAAACACCTCTAATTCCCATCTTTTCTAATTTATTAATTAATATGCTGTGATCTACTTCATCAAACTCTTTGCTTAGATCAATAGATAGAAGTAAGATATAATTTCGATTGTTCAAATTTAGATTTATATTATTGCTTAATTTTTCAAGTAATTTGGTTGTACTTTTTTTCTTTTGGTATGCGTATTGTTCGTTGTGTAAGATATTGTATTTGGAGACAAAACTATTAATTCTCAATGATATGTAACTTTCAATTATTTTGTTCATGATTGGTTAGATAGCAATTGGCCTATAATTTTCCACATTGTTATACTCCTTACCTTTATATATTGGTACTATTTCAGCAATTTTAAGATTTTCAGGATATTTTTTTAATGTGATAATGTTATCAATGAGAAATTGAATAACTTTTGCAAAAATCTCCTTGAATCTTTAACTACCTTTGTGTTTACGTTATCATAGCCTAGTGAATTTATTTTCTTCAAATTTTTAGATAATTAATAATTACCTAGTGATAATAATTAGATTCTCAATTTCCGTTGTTGTGGGGGTTTCAAAAACTATTGTATTTGATATTTGTAATATCTGTTTGTTTTTTATTAAGTCCTTATTACTATTCTTATTGTTATTATTAGTTCCTGTGTTAGCGCAATATTTGCTGAAATCATTGCTTAATATTCTTTCCTTATTGTTTTCACAGATACTATCAACAAATTTTTCAAGTTTATTTTTCAAATTTTCATTCTTTCTCTTGCCTAAGATTTTATTCAATTCATTCCATTGTTGTTTTGATGTTGATTTTTCATTGTTGAATTTGTTTTTATAGAATTCTGCTTTTGGTTTTTTAACTTCTACTTTTGCTTTTTTAACTTCTACTTTTAATTTGTTTCGAGTTATTTTATAGTTGGAATAATAATTTAAATTAGAAGGATTATTTTTGTATTTTCTAAATAGTTTATCTTTTTCGTTAATTTCATTTAGAAGATCTTGAGTTATCCAGTTTTTTTGTTTCCTTTTCTTCTCGTTCGGAATTTCAGTTCTTTTATTTACTTGTATTTTCTGTTTAGATCTATGTACTTCATGTATGATAGTGTCATAAATACTGTTCTGATCATTTAATTTTTTACTATTTATTTTTGTTATTACGTTATTGAAATTTTTATTTAGTCTTCCTTCATCTATTTTGTAAGTTGTGTATTTATTGTGTTCATATTTACCTTTATCATAGAAGTTATTATCTGTGTTATTTCTTCGCCAATCCAATAGTTGTATTCCAACCACAAAATGATCAGATATGTCTTCAATCCATATCATACTTTTTGTACCTTGGTTATTGCAATTTATAAAGATGTGATCTATGGCCGTTTTAGAGGTGCTAATTATGGTCCTATTATGTCGTGTAGTTCCATATATGCAGTTTCTGAAGCCATTTGTAGATAGAGCTTCATAATATCTTAGTGTACTCAGATCTTTTTGAATTCTGTATAAATCAATATTAATATCACCAGTAAAAGCTGTTAATTTCTTTGATAGTTTAGTCTGATTTCTTTTTAGGAACTGTTCAAATTCTACTGAGAAATTAGCTTTACTGTTATTGGGTGGTCTATAAATGGCAATTACGTTTAGAATTTTATTGCTGTTTTGATCTGTAAGCTCAAGGCAAATGTTCTCGCAATAGTTTATATTTTCTTCAAATACATTCACTTTTAAACATTTTCTAAAAAATATTGTAATACCACCATCTTTTGTATTTTCTCTTACTTTTGATATAGAATTAAAATGTTGGATATTATACAATTTAGTTTCAATTTCGGTAATATTAACTTCAGTGAGGACTATTACATCAAGAAAGTTAATGACATTTTTGATTTTACACTGAAATAT
>JAFIDM010114107.1:0-16025 GCA_023159025.1 Thereuonema tuberculata
TGTTTTTTTATATCTAGTAGTGTGTTTGGTCCCATTTTTTCAATTATAGTAATTCTTTCAAAATTTGCTGCTAGGCAATTTGATTCATTCATAATCATAATAAATATTAATAGTAAAATAAATAAAGATAAACAATTATTACTTAACAATTAGCTTACTAGAGGCCAATACAAAATACACTGTAATTATATTGTTGACAAGAAAAAAAAAATTGGTAAATGCTATCCACTGCCATGAAAATAAATAAATTGGGGAAATGCACCAATAGTTACAGAGATGGATGGCACAGCATGCTATGGCATTTAGTATCAAGAATTGTATTTATTTTAATCATTCATTGATATGTTTTCTTCTCAGAAAGATGACTAAACTAAGATGTAAGGAGACAAATTGCCATTGTTACATTAGCAATGTATTTGAATCATTTGTTTCACAGTATGGGTTTTCATAAATAAGGTTAATATTTATTCTATTTGGTAAAATTTTGTACTCCAGTCCAACCTGCTTGCACTCACTGTGGTGAAGAAGGTCATTGTTTAAAGGAGTGCAAATTAAAACATACAAATTCTAATATCAAATGTGTTAACTGTATCAGGGGGTCTTAACAGATTCAATATAATGAAGGCAGAAATAAATCATAGAGCTACAGATCCAAATTGCCCAACAGCCTTGAAGGTAAAACAGAAATTCATTGCTAATATAGATTATGGGAAATATGGATACAAATTGTGATCTAAATGTCATACAACTAAATTTGCATCACTGGAGAGTGGTGATATGCAATGTAGTTAAATTCTAAAACGACAATAAATTTTATGTAGCTCTGTGACAAGAACCTTATACCTACAATGATAAAGTTGTTAGTTTTCCATCAAATTACAGAATAAAACATTGTACTGTAAATAAACCTTTAACTTGTATTATTATTAGTAATCCGCAATTATTCAGTTGCATTTCTACAACATAAGACCAATGGGTGGTGCACAACCATTTTGTCATTTTCAATAAAATAACATACAGGGTGGACCAATTAAATTGTTACAGCTAAATATTTCCGAAACGGTACGTGATAGAAAACAAATGTTTCAAGCAACTCCATTTATTTTCGAGGTGGACACTTGATGGTGTTAGTTTTAATTGGAACAGTTCATTGCTGACGCGGTGGTGGACGGTAACTTCACAATTTTCAATGGAAAGGGTCGTGCAGTAATATATCATTGGAAAGCCTATAAAAATTCATGTTGAATGGCAATGTGGTTTTTGAAATTCCGACAAGTAGATCATGAAATATAGCTAATTGAAAGTCCAGAATGTTGTAATGAAAGACGTAATTGACAAATGGTGGACTCGTGGAATCAGACGAATATTACTACCTTCTCTGCAACAATAGCACTATTCCGCGTGCTGGAATGAAAAGTGCGACCGCATTGTTGCGTCATGCAGTGGCAGTGACAGAACAGTCCTTGCAATCGATGTGTTAACAACATGGAACGTCATTCTGTGGACGAGAAAATTGAAATGATCTTCCTGTACGGGGAAGCGAGACGCAATTTACAACAGGCAAGGAATCTGTACGCCGAAAAATTTCCCAACAGAAGAACCCCTTCCAAGATGTCGTTTTCTCGAATTATAAAGCAGTTTTCCGAAGACGGTAGTGTACAGCCAAAGAAACATGCTCGCAAAAGAACAGACACTACCGAAGATCACGAAATTGTGGTGTTGGCTGCAGTGCATAACGATCCCCATGTGAGTAGTCGAACATTGGCTGACGATGCGGGGATGTCAAAAAGTAGTATTTTACGAATATTGAAACGATATCACTTTCACCCATATCATATCTCATTACATCAAGCACTACATGGGAATGATTTCATGCACAGGATGACATTCTGTCGATGGGCTCAGGACAAACTGCAACATAATAACTTTTTCCTGACTGTACTATTTTCAGATGAATCGTCTTTCTCCAATTATGGCGAAGTCAATCGACATAACATGCATTATTGGGCTGTCGAAAATCCGCATTGGTTGCGGGAAGTGGAGCATCAACGCTGTTGGTCTGTGAATGTATGGTGTGGCATTTTGGCTGATAGGATAATTGGACCTTATTTTTTTGATGACCATTTAACAGGACGAATGTACACAGTTTTTGGTTGAGGAGTTACCCTTACTATTGGAAGACGTGCCATTACAGGAACGACGGACAATGTGGTTCAGCATGATGGCTGCCCTGCGCATTATGCCCGTACGACTCGTGAAGTGTTGAATCAACAGTATCATGGCCGTTGGATAGGGCGTGGAGGCCCAATACATTGGCCTGCGCGATCTCCAGACCTTACATTGGCAGATATTTTTTTGTGGGGTTACCTCAAACAGAAAGTTTATATTGATAAACCAACGACTCCAGACAATATGAAGGAGCGGATACGCAATGCCTGTGCAAATATTGATAGCACTATGCTTTTACGTACTCAGCAATCGTTTCTGCCAAGGCTTGCAAAGTGCATTGAAGTAGACGGACATCACTTTGAGCATTTATTACGATAACCTTCATGTGGTTTTTGGATGTTTGAAGATAAATGTAGTTTGCAGACGTATGATTACTGATTGTCGTCCTCTGTATTACTGTTGTTACGGTTCAAACCTCTCTGCAAGGTTACAATAAAGTACATAGTTGTTGATTTGACAGTTGTTTATTTCGTTGCAAAGTACATCACCAACCACTGACACTGCCAATGTTACATTTATGATAGGTGACATGACCGTTCCCTCCCTGTCCCCACCAGTAACAGACACACCACAATCACTGTGTTGTCCCATTTCACGTGTAATACCTGTTGCTGGACACCTGTTCATCGAACACTGCCCCTACAGACATGTACAGTATGTCACCACAGCAACATGTACATGGTCCACCCATCCATGGATAATTACGAGTATCGTTAAATTACAACCGACCCAACCTATACATCGCCAATGTTAGTGCAATTGATCTTACATTGGCAGGAAATTATTCCATGCGAATAATAAAACATTGAGAAATTATGAATGAAGAAGAAATGTGCTCTGACCATGCTGCCATTACATTTTAATTAAATACATATGAAACCACAGATAGAAACTATAATCTCACAAAAGCAAATTGAAATATTTATCAAAATCAGCTAATAATTAAAATTACTACACTGAATAACATCAGGATTTAACTAACTCAACTGATATTTACCAGTATACTTTTCAACTAACAAAAATATTTAAAGACGCAGCAGATTTGTCAATTCAAAAAACCAGATAGAAAAGCTAATGGTAGACTTATGAATTAACCATACGCAAACAAGTGAACAGATCCAGAAGACGCTTTCAAAGACATAGCAATCCTGACCTTAGAGCTGGTAGAGAAATTGAATATAGACTTCTCAAAAAGAAATATATGATTGAACTAGATAGGAAAAAGTATAGCTTCTTGGAAAACCAACTGTACTGCCGAAGGAAACCAGAACTCATTGAAAAACCTTCAAAAGCAAATCTAAACTTAAACAGTAAGGTAGCATATTTACATAAAATCCATAAACTCTTACTCTGTGCAGATAACAACTTAACCTTTTACTATGTCCCAGGACACTTGGGATTTGAAGGGAATAACGAAGATGATAAAGAGGCAAAAATTGCAGTTACTGATAACAACTTGGTAATTACTTACCAACCTTTTCCCACTAAACTTGCTCTGCCCAAAGTACAGTCACTGCTTTATAACAAAAGGAACAAGGGATGAGAACAATCCACCAAGGGTCATACAACCAAGAAATTATTTCCAACTATTTATCACTCCTTAACCTTTCCTACGGATTACTTTAATTTTGCTATGGACAAATTCTTATAGGAAAAGGAAATTGTAATGCTTACATAGCCAAATTCAGTCTTTCCCATAGTGCCCTTTGTGAATTTGGATAACTAGGTACAATTGAGCATGTACGTTTTAAATGTATAAAATTTGTTTATGAGAGACAAATGGAGGGTTTAGAAGCCAATCAGTGTAAGTTAATAAATCAAAATATGAAATAGGTTTTTTTAAATTATATATCAAAAAATAACAACGTTTGTAAATTTGCAGAATAAATTTTTTATTGAAAAATAACATAACTATACACTTGGAGTAGTGATTTGGGCACTTTATCAACAGAAAGTATAAACATTAGAGTATGACTTACAGAAAAAATGTCAATTTTAAAAAAAAAATGACTTACACTGATTGGCTTCTGAGCCCTCCAAATATTACTCCTGAATTTATTATATCATGATATTTTCTGGCCTTGTAATGTAAGCTTACTTGTACAGAAACCGATATTTAATTATTTTCAAGATTTTATTAACATATTGACGAAAACAAAAACATTGACCAAATAACTGACAACCATATCACTTTAAACAAATAAGTAAAAAGTTAAAAAGAAATCTATTTGATATCTGTAATTTTGCAAACTGTTCCTCAGTGTTTGTAGGAGTAATATTACAATTGCTTTTGTTTATTTTTATCACTTCTGTTTAATATGACATATTTTTTTTCTTTGTATTTTTAATCTATTTCCAGTTAATATAGTGTTGTACTCGTAGGAGTGGTGTCACTTATTAAAAGTTTCTTCTTCTTATCGTGATTGCTCAAAATATTCTGTATACCATGTTTATATTCACTTATTAGTAGTCCCTGTAATGTATCACTTCCTATCAGAGGCACTCCGCCCCACATAATGATTTCTTTCATTTCACATTGAAAATGTGGTCAGGCGCTGTTCAATTCTTGATCGAATTCTATTGTAATGAATCCACGCTAGGCACATTGAGTCCTGAAAGAAAACAAGTAAATCATTTAATTTTTAGTTTATCATATTTTATTTAATACAGATCTTAAATGTTACGAGATATATTTAAAATTAGTTTTTAACTGTCGATTTCCTTCAGCATTTCACGACTGTAGAATTCATAAGTTTGGCTATGAACAGAATCTTAACAGAATCTCCTAATGCCAAATATCTTAATATTCGAAAATTAAATAGGAATTACAGATTTGTATTTTAAATTATTAAACAAATTAATGTAATATAATAAGTTTACATATAAATAATTTCTATGCACTTACCTGATAATAAGATGTATCAGAAGACTATGTTCAATGTTGTTTCCTGAAATTTGACTCCTTAGCTACAATTAAAGGCATAATTAACTGCAGCAGGGAGGCGACTTTCTCCTTTAGCATCCAGAAACTCTCAAAATACCACTACGGATCATTTAATTTTAAATAAAAGTCAATCATATGTTTCTTTCTATCTTTATCATTCACGTAAATTGAGAGGAAATGACAATGTTCCGAATACATTTCAACTCATCTTTCTTAGCATTTCTGCTACAAGATTGTGAAATTCCCATAGTGTTCCTTCTCTGAAGAATATCATGCATCCAAATTTTTTTCTTCCTCACTGGATCCACTGATAGTGGCGTGAAAAATTAAAAATTCACCAACAACTGCTCAATGTTACTCATCAGATCAATGTTTACACAATTTTTCGCGCGAAAAAAGATGCATTATGGGAAACATTCATTTCCTGTTCCGGCTTCCACAACGGGGATGACGGATACACAATGCGCGTTGAATTCGGATAGCAGTGACGTTCACCTGGCCATAACCGGGAATCGGAAACGGAGACGTTGATGTTCTCCGTGGCTAATGCGCTTTGGCCTTAAGTGTCAAAAAATGGAAGCATAAGGTTTTGGCCCCACCAAGCAATCTACTAAAACTTTATCAGCTAAACATATCTTATTATCCTACTCAAAAAGATAAGTTGCATCTTCATTTCTTTACTATTCACCTTCATTTCAAAAGTACTATATTATTGTCCAGATTTTGATAAATAATAATGTAATAATTAAATTATTACTATTGCAAGATTTTAAATAATTCCAGCAAATACAAGAAAACAAAAATAAAATATCTTTCGATAAAAAAATAAAAAATACCCATGTGATGACAAATACCCAGTAGTTTTAAATTTGTCATCACAAGTATTACACTTTCTAATTTCAATGATTTTAAATACAACAATTTAAGCCTCTTAATCACAGTCATGCACTTTTTAGATATTATTACTTTGAAAGATTTTCTGACAATGTAAAAAATAAAATCTTATTTTGGTCATTTTCTAAAAAAGTAGGATCTTCCTGGATTAAGAATGCTAATATAATTTCAAATAGTAAGACACAAGCCAAGACATGTGTCTTACTATTTGAAAATTTTTCGGATAAATCTGTAATCAATTCTGCAACATTGATCTGACAGACTTCTCCCTTTCAGTGCAGGAATTAAAAAAAAAAACAGTTGATCCCTTTGTGTATGTTGATCTGTCAATGCAGTGATTGTCAAAAGAACAGCATTTTATAATACAGTAACAATAATAATGTTATTATTATTAAGTTAATTACTGCTTGTTAACATTCACATGAAAGTTAAACAATAAAATTATTTTTAAAATACTAACATTAATTCTCTGCATTTTCGTTGAAGCAAACAAAAAAATACTACACAAAAGTATCTCATTATATGCCCTCTAAAATTTCCAACCCCATGTCCTCGTCGTAGAGGGTGGAAACAGATGTAGTAAGGAACTCCCGGTTGGAGGTCCCGAAACATGCTGGCTAACAGGGCTATGGTTCTACCCAAGTTAAGGTGGGAGGTATTGTGCCGAGGACTGAATGGTACAAGGGTAGCGAAAAATGTTGTGCCGCAAATGATCCCTTTGGGGCGCCTGGTGAGTACCCCATCGTATATAGCCTTCTGCTTGGAATAGGGGGATAGCCAAGTGGTGACTTTTTATTTCCCCCGGTAAATAATGGTAAAACTTTATGGATAAAAATAAAAACAAAAATCAAGGGTTAGGGTCGCTTTCGGGAAGTACCCAACCATCAAAAGCAGCTACCACGGTAGCTGAACCTAGGGAAGAAAACGGTAATACTGGGATCTCCCCATAAGCAAAACCTAGCTCCACGAAGTTAACAAACAGGCAGTTCCGAGTTATCTTCTGGAGCTAAGGAATTAAAACACACTGCTTCTAACATAAGCAGGCTACATATTGGCGGTATATCCAAAACAGCCAGAAGAAATATGAGGAGGAAATTACAGAGACAGAGGCAAGCAGAAAGCCCTGTAGCCAAAGACGAGCAAACACCCCTCAAAGAACCCACCAAGAGACAGGGTTCAGATGTGACGACACTATCACCCTAGAACGCACAGGGCCCACCAAAGAGATCAAAGCAGGGGGCTAAACAACAAACCTATAGTGAGGTCACTTCTTGTGTGAAGATGGCCGTCATTAAGGAAAAATTCCCAGTGAAGTAGGTACCTACATCCAGATGGACCTTCTTAGGCAGGTGGATGGAACCCCAGAAGGGGAACCTCTACCACTAATGAAGAGTTTCAGCTTGAATGGAGGGGTACTATTTTACCTATGCGAAAATCAGGCAATTGCACTTTGGGTGACAAGAAGCCTTTAATAATAATGACAGTGTCTGCAAGGCACGAGCTCAGGTTTCTGAAAGCCAGTGACCTGCCAAACCTGTCAAAGTAGCTTTCAAGACGAAAGACATATGGACAACCGACTCAGCTGTCCTACTGCGGAGGCTCAATGCCTACAAGAAGAGGCTTAACACCAATTGTTGGAGAGTGCTGAACCGTATGGCAGATCCTCAGGCTCTGAGATGGATTTTCCAAGTTGACAGAGAATCTGCCACGGCCATCAGAGGCTAAATGCTTAGTGTATACTGAGGTCGATAAGGGAATCTTTAAGATCCTACACGACCCAGAGCACATGAAACCCGAGGTTGGTACTCGGCACCTGTGCCCTCTACCTCCAAGGAGCCAACAGGTAGTTTCACGCCTTCAGGAGATGTTGATAATCAGGCAGTCACAGCTATGGATGTGGTGACAGGGGAATTGGACATGGGATTGGCTCCATCCGAAAACATGGAACTGGTTGAGATGGACGAGGGTGGGGTACTCTCTGATCGGGTGTTGGATTCCGACACCCACAGTGAGGAAAACACCTAATCGTTCCATTCTCAGCCTCTGATTCCCTAAGGTCTCCACAGATATGCTGAACTGTATTCAGATCAACCTACATCACAGCCGGTCTGCTTCTGCGGCCTTGTGCCACAGACTGGCTGAGGATAGTATTGATTTAGCCATTATCCAAGAACCTTGGATTTATAAGGGTAACATTATAGGATTACCAAGATCAGGGTGGTCATGTATATATGACACCACCTGTGATAATATGAGAACCTTTATTTTGGTTAGGAAAGGCATAAATGCCATACCCCTTACAGAATTTCTCTCAAGAGACACAACTACAGTTACTGTCCTCCCAATGAGAGATGGCCGCCCTGTTTTTGTGAGATCTGCGCATGTATCATCGATTAGTCTGGTCAGGCACTTCTGTCTGATGTTATGACAGGACACCGCCATTAAGGTAAAGGCTTGTTACTTTGCAAAAGAGCATTGTATTTATAAATAATATATATTTATTTATTTATATAAATACTTGTTGCTAACAATAAATACTTATTGTTAGCAACTGGTATTGAAATAACGCTAAATAGTCGAGAGAAGTTTTAATTTGGCGTTATCAACATATCTTTCTCAGTGAAAACAGACTCTGGCGTCCATTGTGACAGGAAAACATAATTGATCAGCTACCGGAAGGGCTGCGGCAGTTTTAAACTTCCGCAGGTCAACTTTCATTGTGAGGACAATAAACTCTTATTGGAGGATAGGAAAATTAGCGAACTAGTTGTGGTCGCAGCATATTTCCCCTATGAGGAGAATGATAACTTACCTCCTTTGGAGTTAAGGAATATATAAATCACTGCGAAAGCAATGGAACACAAATCATCATTGGATGTGACGCCAATGCTCACCATGTCACCTGAGGAAGCACTGACTGCAACCAAAGAGGAGAAAACCTCATGGAATATTTGGTAAGTACAAATTTACATGTTTTAAATAAAGGCAATGAACCTACTTTCATTGTCAGTAATAGGAGTGAAGTCATTGATCTTACACTCTGTTCTGTTAATTTACTTTGTTCAATTAATAATTGGCATGTATCTAATGAACTTTCTCTTTCAGATCATAGGTACATCTGCTTCTATGTTGCAGGCAAGACAACAAATGGTATTTCCTAGGAACCCCAGAAAGACGAATGGGACGGGCTTTAAGGAGGATCTAGAAATACTAACTGGAGATATGAATTCTAACATAAACTCGGTGTTAGATATTGAGTTAGCTGTTGACCAGTTGCAACAAGCTATTCTCATTCCTATCAGCAAAATTGCCCGGTCAAGATTACTAGTCTACCAAGACATGTTCCTTGGTGGAATAATGAACTTAGCAGCCTAAGACATAAAACAAGAAGGCTTTTCAACAAAGCAAAAAAGACAGGTGAATGGGAGAAGTATAAAAAGACCCTCACCTGTTACAATAAGGCCATTAGAGAGGCTAAAAAGACATCTTGCAGAAGTTCTGTGAAGATGTTTCAGACATCTCCAGTACTGCCAAGCTTGTCAAAATCTTAGATAAAGGTAACTATAACCAACTAAGTTCTATAAGACTTGAAGAATGGTAGTTAAACAAAATCAGGAAAAGAAACACTAAAAGAAATGCTAGGAGTACACTTTCCAGAATCCAAAGAAATGAATATTGAGGATATGCATCGAACAGACTGGTGTATGTCTAGAAGTATTGTTGATCAATATAAAATAAGATGAGCTATTTCTACATTTAAACCCTACAAAGCCCCAGGTATGGACGGTATTATCCCATTGCATTTGCAAGAAGGATTGGATATCGTTACACCGATTCTATGCCGGATTTTAAGGGCAAGTGTAGCACTAGGGTATCTCCCGTTACAGTGGAGACAAACCAGAGCTATCTTTATTCCTAAACCTGGCAAACCAAGCTATACCCAAGCTAAGTCGTATCGACCAATCAGCATTACCTCTTTTTTGCTTAAATCTCTAGAGAAGTTGGTCGATAGATACATAAGAGATGAGATTCTTATATAGTATCCTCTCGCCAGTCAACAATTTGCCTATCAGCAAGGTAAATCGACTCAAATGGCTCTTCATCGTATTGTGATACTGTTGGAGAAAGCCCTTGAGCTTAAGGAATTTGCTTAACTGTTTTCATGGATATTGAGGGGGCCTTCGATAGAATCTCTATAGAGGCTATCGATGCAGCCACTCATAATCATGGAATTAACCCTACCTTACAGCGATGGTTGAGATCAATTCTAAGTGAACGTGTGGTCATATCCTCGCTTCTCGGGGACACCTTAGCGACACCCACCTTAGTCAGGGACTAACAGAGGTTGCCCTCAGGGAGGGGTTCTCTCTCCTTTGCTGTGGTGCCTTGTGATGGATGAACTGCTGGTGTCTCTTGGGAGGTTTGGGTGTGGCTGCATTGGTTATGCGGATGACATCTCAATAGTCGTTAGAGGTAAATTCCCAAAAACCGTATCAGAAATTATGCAGGATGCTCTGGTACCGGTTGAAAAGTGGTGCAAAAAAGTAGGTCTTTCAGTCAATCCTGACAAAACGACCTTGATACCTTTCACAAGGAAAAACAACTTGCATGAGCTGCAAGCTCTTACCTTCTTTGATAGGAAGCTTACCATCTCTTCTGGAGTCAAGTATTTGGGTGTCATACTTGACCAAAGAATGACTTGGAGACAACATTTAGAGCACTCGATTACGAAAGCAAAAAGAATCTTTTGGTCATGTCGGGGTGCTATTGGTAAAACCTGGGGTATCACCCCAAAGATTATGCACTGGATCTACACTATGATCATTAGACCCATTCTCACATACGCTGCGGTAGTATGGTGGCCAAGGGTGAAACTTAAAACAGCTCAATAAGCTACAAAGAATGGCTTGCATAGGTATCACAGGAGCAATGAGAATCGCACCCACAGCTGTGGTGGAATTGCTGCTGGGATTCTTGCCACTACATTTACATATTGAAGCTGAAGCCACGCTGGGAGCTTTAAGACTTCAGACTGCTGGTTAGTGATGTTACACCCATTCGGCAAGCAGTCATACTAAACTCTACACACAGCAATCAAGTCAGGAGTCTGTCCTGCTAATGACTACTGATAAAATGCTTCCCTATTATTTCTTTGAAAGACCATTCAGCATACACTTTCCAAGTAGAGCTGAGTGGGATTCTGGATCAACTCCTGCATTCACAGATGAGTCTGTTTGGTATACGGATGGATCCAAGTCTGTCAATGGTTCCGGAGCAGGTGTGTATTACCTAACTGGCGGGTATGGTTTTTCTTATAACCTATTAGATAATTTTACAACTGTCTTTCAAGCAGAAATCTTTGCAATTCTTGCTTGTACCGGTATCTGTTTGGACAGAAACATCAGGAATAAGAATGTATATATTTTTTCCGATAGCCAGGCAGCACTGAATGCTCTGAATCAGTGTCGCATTACTTCTAAGATCGTTTTTGATTGCCTCAAAGCTCTGACTTTACTGGCACAATTCAATAAAGTTCGTCTTTTAGGTGCCAGGACACAGTGGTCATGAAAGCAATGAGAAAGCCAATTCCTTCGCTAAGAAAGGCTCGGAGATGACCTTTATAGGTCCGGAACATGTTATTGGTTTAACCAATAACATGATTAGGAAAATCTTTCTTAAGAAAATGAGAGCTTTACAGCTTAAGCTCTGGCATAAGCTTGAGGGTAAGAGACAAGCCAAGATGCTAATCCATGGACCAAACAATAAACGATCCTTTGAACTTTTAAGATTACGGAAAAAGGAACTTGGTATTGTTGTCGGTCTACTTACTGGACATTGCCGTCTTAACAAACATTTATGGCTTTCAAACTTAAAAGACAACCCAGTTTGTAGGAGTTGTCATTCAGAAGAGGAGACTTCTTCACACATTTTATGTAACTGTGAATACTTCACAGCGCTTAAACTTAAAATCCTAGGATCTTTTTTCTTAGAACCAAAGGATTTGTTTACGGTCCCTATAAGCAAACTACTGGCGTTTGCCGTAGCTACTGGTCTTTTCGGGGATTAAGGTTGGGGAAAGTACAATAGATCTTAGGTCGCGGTGCTAGGTATATTTACCACCCATCTTCTACATTCCACTACATTACATCTCATTATATGCATTTTAAAGTGCAGAGAAAATTACAATGATTGTTTGGTTTTCTTGGAGAATTCTAATATTACATAACTATAAATTTAAGATGGCAATATCTTCTGCCTCGCTAGGTGAGCTTATCATAGTAGTTTTGTTTTGATTTTTCCTTAAACTATCTTTTAAGATAGAATACATATATTTTGGGAAACTGTCTTCAATATTTTTAATTAGATTTTGTCAAATTCTCAGCAGCTTACAATAAAAAAATTAAGAGAATTCTTTTGGTAGAATAAAGTGTTTACATCAAAGTCCCTAAACATCTGCAAAAGTAATTTTTTGATCTTCTAAATAAAGAGAAAAGAACACTTAAAAAATAAAAGCCACAAACAAACCTCAAAAGAAATACCTTAAAATTCAAACATTTATTGAAGATGTACAAGTGAGATTATCCTCTTCATAAAACAATGGGTTCTGTACAATATGATGTTTATTCGTTTGTATGATTAGGATTTTTTTTTTTTCCAAAAGTTATGATGATCTGTACATAAAAGTGCAAAAAGCTGAAAGTAGTGTATGATTTTCAAAAGCAAACTCAAAGTCCAGTCTCGACCAAGAAATTGCTTAAAACAAATATGGCACTCTGGCAGTTAATAACCTAAGAAAGTGTCTCTTAACACCAAACTGAAATAGATTTAAGAAAATTAGAAACTAAGAGAACATCAGGTATCTAAAATAAAAAATGTCCCTAATTATTATTTATTAATACTCTATACACACACTTTTGCTTAGCAGATCACAGCCAAAACAAATCTACCTACTTCATGGTAGTCCTTCTTCTATTAAGTTTTTTTTTTTTCTTTTTCTTTGTTGCAAGGCATAAATAAAATAATTAGGCAGCTACAATATTACCCCAGTCCATATATGTTACTTCACCATTTTAAAAATAAGTTATATATCTGTTGATGAAATCGAGATAGACTTACATATTTGGTCTTGTAAAAATCTCACTGATGTGGAAAGAGGTAGATATCCTAGGTATTTCAAGAATTTATTGTATATAAAATGTCTGCATTTATCTGTCACGTAGATTTTTCATCTGCTTTCCTTAAAAAGATGGCACTACAAGTTAAAAACAAATGAATCTTGAAGTAAAAACAAAATGAAAGTAGAAAGGAAATATACTACAGTTTTTTTGTTTTTCCCTTAACTTTTCTTCTGTTATTGTTTGGATGTTGCCAGATTCATTAAAAAAAAAACACACAATAACTGCAGTTTTATTGTAGCACTAAAAAGTCGTATGATGAATTCTATAATACAAGCTTTCACAACATTATACAAGTATCAATTAGGAATTTCAGAATTCTAGGATGTTATTTAAAAATATTTCTTTCCTTAATATTCCTCTACTGTACAGTTTAACTTCAGTTGGTTAAAAAATATGCTCCAACACAGCAACTGAAGATGTGGTAGCTTCTCGTTTTAAATAAAGAGTATATATTTTGTGGCGCACTAAACAATTTTATGAAGTTCTGTAGTGTCATCTGCATATTTAAAAGGAAACAGCTCCGTAGGAAGTTGCAACTTGATCAGTGGCAATTTTGAAAACAAGATAGAAACGATGAATCACTTGAGTCTAGTTCACTTCACAACAGCAAAACATCCTTTCTAGAGATTTAAAACAATGTAATAATAAGAGGAAATCGATGTGCTGTTTGTCCAGTTATTTTGATTTGGAGAGGAAAGACCAAACCTTGATGTCAACAAGTATCACAATTGCAGCTTTAGTAAATAACTTCGTAGACAGTAGCCTTCTTATCACCAGATCCTGTAACAATGATCCTGTCGTCAGCTGATATATCACAGCTCAGTACAGATGATGATTCTTTAGACTATAAGAAATAAATAAATAAGTAAGTAAATAAATCTTCTATTCTAATAAAATAAGTAACTTAAAAAGAATTAAATTTAAATTAACCTAGCTATTTTTTTTTCTTTTAATTATATAGAATTTTTCCTGAAAGCAATTTTTGATTTATTCTTTTATCAGTTCCTAAAGAATACTACAAAATGTTGTCAGTTCTTCTATTTATTTCATCAATGGAGATTATATCTCACTTTCTTTTAAATTTATTAATTAAAGCCAAGAGTACATGAGAAGGAATTTAATCATTTACTTGTTCTTGACCTAAACCCAGTTTATTACAATAATTAAGCATTTATTTTCAACAATGTAGTTAAACAGCAACAACATCTGTTCAGCTGAATCTGCCATCTATTTTGAACGATTGGAAAAAAAAACAACATCTGTGTAATGTGGATGCAGTTTTTTTTTTTTTTTGTTCTTTACATAGGGAACAATTCCTGTGAACATTATTCATTGAAAACACAAACTATACTAATATAGATGTAAATAGCTGTATAATATGTAATTCCTAAGAAATCAACAGAATGTTAATGAATTCTATAATCCACATGAAGTCCCTAAAGAACAAGTTTCTTCACCTTAATCTTCTGAAATTTAACAAGTGAATATAATTTTGTTCTAAAGCATAAATTTAAGAGTGATCTATAATTATAAAAAAAAATTAAAAATAATAATAAAAAAAAGAAAGTATATTGACGTACGGAAAAATAAAAAAAGTTAGGAAAATAAGAAGAAAAAAAAATCCACATAGACATGAAAAAAAAAAAGATGAAAAAAAAAAAAAAGCAAAAAAAAAGCAGTAGTTATACAAGATTCGAACCGACAACCTTCAGCATATGAGTCCGAGACGTTACTGATATAGCTGACAACTGAAATGAGATGGTTGCATTTCTAACATTAAGCTAACAGCGGAAATCCAATGATAACAATGCCAAATATCTCGAAACATGAGAGGGGGGCAATGGCCCCTGAAAATACCCCATTCTGAACACGATGGTGAAATCTGTTTTCTGATCCGACCTAAGATTTTTGAGAGTTGTTAAGAAGGGGAGGACAGACATGGACAGAACAAACGCAATAGCTACCGATTTTGGTCGCTATCACAATAGCTCCCAAATGCTTTGCTAAAAATGGAAGACAACAAATAGAATATATTGGCAAATGTATTTATTGGCTTTAATTTTGGAATTCTTGATACATTCTTGGCTTCAGAAATCAATAAATGAAGAACTTACAACTTAACTGATACACTTTAGCCTCAAAATAGAAAATGATTTGTACTAACACTCACCTGGAATATACTGGCACCATATGGAGTCCTCCATGCATTCAGTAAGTTGTCTTTGCCAGTACTGACAAACCATTTGCCACAATAAGCAAATTTAAGAGATAAGACACAGCTCTCATGTAAATGAAGTTGATATTTGTCTGGTTTTGTACAATGAAGAACTTCCACGTTGCTACTTTCCATTCTATAAAATAACACAGGAAACACACATTAATAAAAGAATTAAGACTTGAGTTTAAGTTCCTATATAAATAAAAAAATCCAAATAGAATAATTTACATATTAAGTCATGATTCTCTATATATTCATAAAATACAATAATTTGAATTTGTGTGCCTTTACAGGTAACAGTAAATGCGCACTTTCTTTTATTTTATTTCTTTTTTTTGTTATTAGATTTCATTTTGACAGCAGACCTACAATTTCATGGTGAAAAGTTAGGACGAATGGAGTCGACAAGTTAATAAGCAAACAGTAACTGAAAAAGATTTTAATAAAATGTTATTAACTTTAGATAATTATGCTGCCAAATTTAAATTGCTAAGAAACATGACGGAGAAAAGATGTACAGTCAAACCCCGCTATAGTGAACACGGCTTATAATGAACTCCCG
>JAFIDM010114109.1:305-16021 GCA_023159025.1 Thereuonema tuberculata
TACTGAAATCACTGCATGTGTTAGAAGATCTACCAGTGGAATTGCTTGTGGCTATTACATGTATCTTTACGATATTCATGACAATGTTCGTCTCTAATGCAGCTGCAGCCAGCATTTTACTTCCAATACTTGCAGAGTTGGTAATTTAGTTGTTAATTTTTTAATTAAAAAAGAAAACTAACCATTTTGATAAATAAATCTCACACTAAATTCTATCTCAAAATCAACAACTGTCAATTTGTTTTATTCTAATTCAAAAATATTTAAAAGAGGTTGGACCTACATGTAAATGTCTTAATTATTGCTCAAAAAGTTTTTTTTTACTGTTAATTGTGTATGCTAATACAGACGGTACTTTCAAAAAAAGGTACTTTACTGAAAAATCTCGGAGCTAACTTCAAAGGCCTTCAAGAAACGATCTTCTTTGAAGTGTCCATATGAGATTACTTAAATACATTTAATCAAATTTTTCTCGGTTGAAGGGCGTTGCTATCGTTTACGTCAACTCCTATAACATGATTCTGCTTCTCATGAAATGTTCCGATATTTCTTTACAAAGTAATTTTTGCTGTATTCTTATCCATGGAATAAGAAATTTTAAGTGTAATTATAAATTAAATAAGAAATTTTAATATAATTCTGAAACTGACAGCTAATTTATTACTGAGACTTTGTTTGAAAGAGGAAAAAAAATGACCCTTCCTGCTTCTCATCGATTCCGTTTGCTTCATACTATGTCTCCACCTCGTAGAAGTGAAATGGCCAAAGATTTCCAAAACAGTCTTAAAAACCATCTGATAACTCCCTTCAAAATGGGAAGGATTTTGAATTGAAATATACTTAAGAATCATCTGACAGGATTCTTCCTTTTAATACAAGACCTTTTCATTCAAGTACCTTTAACACTGATTAGTCTTTTAGATATAATTCTTCCTATTTTGTTTCTTCTTGCAGAGTATGAAACTTAAAATCCATCCCTTATATTTAATGTTATCGGCGACTATTTGTTCCTCTTGGGCTTTTATATTTCCTTTCTCGACACCCCCAAATACTCTGGTTTATGAATGGGGACACGTTAAATTTACACATTTGGTAAGTTGTAACAATAATACATTTCAATATATTTGTTGTTATATAGAATGAATCGCATAAGAAATCTTTATAGTAAATGAGCTGCATATTTGCCACTTAAACTGCTGGAAGTAGAATAGGAATCGCTTCACAAAAACTATATTATTAGTGGTTATTTTACTAAGTTGTGTAAAAAGGAGATTTTCATAATATTTTTAATAAGTTCTAAGTGAGAAATTGGTAAGTGCTAAAATGGCCAAAACATTTCTTTGAACAGAGGTTTTTCGAATCAAAGATGGTTAGCGTCTTAAGAGGATTTTTACAGCTATGGGCACAAATGACTTATTTATGATCCATTTTGGAATCCAATCTCTTTTTTTTGTAAAAATCAACTTAATCTTAATAATGAAAAGATGTTAAAGTTTTTAGATGAAATATAAAACATTTTTTGTGAAATAAATGTGACGAAGATGGCTTTTTGGAAGGATTCTATAGAAGACAATTACATATAAGATTACCGAAAATACTTAAAACAATGGAACCGTAACTGAAGCAGCATCAATTTGCGCGTTGGTCTTTAATTCTAATTTGCTTATCTATCTATCTATCTATATCTACTGAGTTGCCAGTTTATTATATCATCATCATCAGTGTTCTGTCGTAGACAGGTCCAATGGCAAGCAGCAAATAAGGTCAGCAATATCTCTTCCTCCAAGTTGTTCTATTTCTTGCCTCCTCTTTCAGGCCTTGATATCCACTTGTAACCAATAGGTCATCCAGGATCATTTTTCTCTTTCTTCCTCTTGGTCTCTTTCCCTCAATCTTCCCCTCCAATACTTCCTTCATGAGATTTTCACTTCTCAGCACATGACCAATCCAGTTCTTTTTTCTTCTTCTAATGTTCTTTAATAAACTTCTCTCTTCCCCAATTTTTTCGAGAACTTTGTCATTAGTCACCTTGTCTGTCCATTTAATTTTCTCCATCCTCCTCCATAGCCACATTTCAAATGCTTCTAGCATCCCAGCATCTCTCTTTCTCAGAGTCCAAGTTTCTGAACCATACAAGGATATACTCCAAATGTAACATTTTATAAGTCTTTTCTTAATTCAATATCCATCTGATTTGTGAACAAGTTTTTTCTGTTATAGAATGCAAATTTACCCTTACGAATTCGATCTCTAATATCTAAGTTACATCTGCCGTCTTCCTGTATTATGCTTCCCAAATATTTGTATTGCTTGACCTGTTCCACCTTTTCTCCATTTAATTTAATACATACATTTTCAGCATTTCTGGCAACTCGCAGCACTTTTGTTTTCTTGGCGTTGATTTCCATTCCAAATTTAAGACAGGCTTCATTAAATCTTTTCAGCAAGTGTTGTAAATCTTCCTCACTCTCTGCTAAAATAGCCAAATCATCCGCGAATCTAACGCTTTTTATTCTTCTTCCTCCAATACTGATTCCCGTATCCTCTTCACAATCAAAAGCTTCCTTTATCATTTCTTCCGAAAAGATATTGAATAGCACAGGGGATAAGCAGCAACCCTGTCGCACTCCTCTTCCAATTATACATTCCTTTTTGCTTCCTCCTTTTGACTCAATTATTGCCTTTTGATTCATATAAAGTTCCGCAATCAGTCTACGATCTCGCCAATCCACACCTATCTTCTTTAGTACTTTCATCAGTTTATCCCATTTCACCATATCAAAGGCTTTTTTCAGATCAATAAAACAAATATAAACTTCTCGATTAACTTCAATATGTCTTTCACAGATTGTTCTCATCACTCCAATTGCATCTCTTGTTCCCCTGTTTTTCCTAAAACCAAATTGGTCCTCTCCTAGATAGTATTCCACCTTGTTGTATAGACGTCGTTTAATAATATTTAACATCACCTTAGAGGTATGCGAGATTATACTAATTGTTCTATAGTCACTACATTTAGTAGGGTGACTAGTTTTTCCAATAGGTATTAGAAAGCTTTTAGTGAAATCTCTAGGCCATTCGCCTGTTTTATAAATGAGATTGCAAAGCTCCAAAATCTCATTAATTCCACATTCATCCAGCTGTTTTAACATTTCACCAGGAATCTCATCTACACCCTCCATTTTCCCACTTTTTAGCTCCTTAATAGCCATTTCCATCTCACATTTCAGTATGTCCGGACCTCTTTCTTCCAATAAAATTTCATCCTGTTTTTCTAGTACTATTTTATCTGGTGTTTCATTCTTTGCGTAAAGCTCCTCAATATATTCCTTCCACCTATCACTCTGCTCTTCCTTGTCATATATCAGTTTTCCTCGTTTATTCTCAATGGGCAGGCTCCTTACATCTTTTTTCTTATAATGGGTAAGTTCCTTAGCTTTCATAAACATCTTATCGTAGAGTCCTTTTCTGTCCATCTCCTCAATAGATTTACATTCATTACTCAGCCAAATTTCCCTTGCCTTATCCGTTTCTCTTCTTAGCTCATTATTTAGCAATCTATATTTCTTTCTTCCTTCTTCACTGTTTATATTCTTCCATTTTCTTCTCTCTTCCATCTTGTTTATCATTTCATTTGTTATCCATGGCTTTTTTAACTTGCTGCTTTCAATAAATCCAATTTCATCTTTAGCTGTTTCATATATCAATTTTTTTAGTCAATTCCATTTAAAATCGGTGTCAAGGACTTCTTCAAAAGTTTCCTCTAAGTCTCTAATTTTAATATCCATCTTCTCTCTATATTTAGCTCCGGCTGTTCCTTTAAGCATCTCTACATTCCATCTTTTCTTTTTTTTCCCGCTAAATAATTTCTTCAATCTAATTCTTGCCTCTAACACAAGTAGGTTATGGTCCGAATCTATGTCAGCTCCTGGATAAGTTAGCACTTTTTTTACACCGTTCCTGAATCTTTTTTGTATTAAGACATAATCCAACTGATATCTTGCGATGTTTCCAGGCATTTTCCAAGTATATAATCTTCTTTTAGGTAATTTAAACCACGTGTTGCTCACAATCAATTTATGCCTCTTACAGAATTCCAGTAGTCTTTCACCTCTCTCATTTCTCTTGCCAAGACCATATTTCCCTACTATGTCATTTACTTCTTCATCTCCTATTACCGCGTTCCAATCACCCATTATTATAGTACATTTCTTGGCTTTATCTTCTTCCATGACTTCCTCTATTTGGTTGTATATCTCTTCCACATCTTCATCATCGTACTGACTAGTGGGCATATAAACCTGAATAATCATCAAATCTATATTATTACCTTCGAGTTTCATCATTATCACTCTTATCACTTTTGAAAACAATTTTTTTGACCAAACTTTTCACTTTTTGATTTAGCACAAAAGCTGCTCCATTAGAGCCACGAGTTTTACAAGAGTATATGACTCTGTAACCATCACTCTCAAAATCTCCTATATCTTCCCATCTAACTTCACTTAAGCCGACCAAATCCAATTTATTCATTTCCATTTCCTTCTTCAGGTTTTCCAACTTCCCGGACCGCAACATAGTTTTTACATTCCATGTTCCCATTCTAATGGTTTCTTCTTTGATATTGTCTGGCCTTTTTTGTATCCCCATTGCTCTATCTTTTCCTTTTAACTGGATGATCTCTTCGTTGACGTTACATCGGGGGTTTCGCAGGTTAACGACCTGAGAGGCCCCGTTTCCTCTCCTGACGGGACAACATCCACCTTATGCTGGTAGACCCTGTTCTTGCCAGTTGCGTGAGGTTTATTCGTCGTGTTTGCCATTTTTCTTGGAAAAGACTTACTGAGGTGGTTTTCCATTGCCTTCCTCAGGAAATATTAACTCTTTCAATGAATTGACAAGTCTACCTGATAAACTGAAAACTCAGTGTATTCAATTCACTATTAAAAAAAAGATATATTAAATAGTAGTTCAAAATTCATCAAAAAGATAATGTTAGATAATTTAGGCTATCAATGTTTTTCTTAAGCTAATTTGGAAAATATCAATAGAGCCATTCAAAATTGGATGGTGTTATGCATCATTTGACCAAATGCCAAAATAGATTTTTTTTAGATTATTGCTCCATCTATTAGCAGAAGGTGTAAACTGTTTCTAAAAAATGGTTCCTGCTTGCTATCTCAGTATAATTCTGCGGATAATTAATTTTGAATAAACGCCAATCGACTAATCGTAACGAATAAGATTTGCATCATATGACTGACGACCTTTGAAAAATATTATTATTAATTTTGATAATGATCAGAATTATTCTGTGAAAGTATCTTCATTTCCATAACAAATGTGAAGTAATATATAAGCTTTTTTGCGTTTATACGAATATCTCAAAATCGAATTTTGGCGTTTGGTCAAATGATGCAAAACACCATCCAACTAATGATAGATATTATATTTTTTATTTTACAGGTTGGGCAAGGACTTGGTCTAACTATAATCTGTGGAGTGGTTACTATTATCATGATAAATACCTATGGTACTTTGATTTTCGACCTTAAACATTATCCAGATTGGGCAAAAAACAAGTAAGCATTCCATTAGCCATTGCAACAACACCTTCTCACGATAATTTCCATTTTCTGGGCTTTATGATCAGATTCACTTTTTTTTTATTCCGAAAATGTTTTATTGAACATTAAACAAAGAATTTTTATATTCTTAAAATGTAATTACATTAAGTTAATAAAACATTGAAGGAAAAAAAATAAATTGTTTGTTTTATTAAAAAAAAGTCGTTTTTATTTGTTACATTATATTTTAACATGAATTTATATCTTAAAAGTTATCATATTTTTTTCGTCAGTAACTGAACGCTACCACAAATACAAAATCTTGCTAAAAAAATATGTAGTAGTATTATGAAAGGGAATTCATATCATTCATTTTTCCTTCATATATGTAATTGATCGGTTAATGATATATTGAATTAGTATTTCTCAAAATTTGAAAATCTTATTCGCTTAAGA
Organism: Thereuonema tuberculata; assembly: GCA_023159025.1. Classification (NCBI taxonomy): domain Eukaryota; kingdom Metazoa; phylum Arthropoda; class Chilopoda; order Scutigeromorpha; family Scutigeridae; genus Thereuonema; species Thereuonema tuberculata. Next base: position 6,329 of record JAFIDM010114109.1, read on the forward strand.
GTTCTTTGTCTAAGAGTTTATTTAACTACTAAATTCGTCTTCAAATCTGAAATGTCCAAAATTATATTTCGAAGAGAATTTATGTGATTCTATTAATTCGTCTTCAAATCTGAAATGTCCAAAATTATATTTCGAAGAGAATTTATGTGATTCTATTAAAGAAAATGTTTTATTTTCCTCTGAATTGTCTTTGTACACCGACCTAACTGAATGGGATCCAAAGCACAATTTTCTTGTTAGTTGTGAATTTTGTTTCTGAACAAAATACCGATAAATCAGACATCTGCGATAGCTAGTTATCTTGAGAGTTATAGAGATGGATTAAATTTCTTAATCGGTATGGAATATATCTTTGAGCCGTCTTTCTATACGAACTAATAATTGCACACTGACTGTGCACTGATTACACAGCTACCTACACAACTCAAGAGGTAACAAATAGAAATTAAAATTCTTACGATTGTACAAAATCAAAGAAGAATATAGTAACAATTCCATAAGTCTTCGAAAATTTTATTTTAAGATAATTTTCTAAACAAAAATCGTTTCTTTTTCAAGCATTTTGGAAATTAAACAGTATAATACAAATTTAACAATAGTTATCATTAATAATTAATATTGTTACATGTTATGTTTGAAATTTTATTAATCGCACTTGAGATAACTTTTGAACCTTGATGATAACTATTATATTATGTAATTTCGAAAAATTGCTTAAAATGAATATTTTGTAAGACTTATGTAATCCTTTATTTGTTCTAAATGCACCAAAGTTTTAGGTGATCATTTTTTACTGAAATGCTGTTTCAAGTAACGTTAGCCTGATTGTTATATTTTTCAAAGTCTAACTGACGCATATTTTTATCAAATAAACATTCTGTATTTTGTCGTTACTTACGGCAAAACGATAGAGATGATTCAAGTTATGATGCAACTACAGCGTTGGTAATGATGCAGTAATCGAACCCCTGAAACTAACCCCTTAAACTGATTTTTTGCAACGAAACTAGAATAATCATGTTAATGCACTATTTATGAAAAATAGTGTTCTTATTCGGTCTAGCAGTGTTGTAATTTTTTAAGAAATTTAAAAATTTAGTGTCTTTTTTTTGGACTGAACACAAGATGGTGGGAAACGTCAGCTCAAATTGATGGTCATTGAGAAGTATCTGTCTAATGAGGGTCATTTCCAAATTCACCACACAACCCCGAACCAACAGACAGTTAAGGCCCCTTGCAAGGCTGACCACTGAAAAACTGAAATTATGATTCAACGCTATAGATTCATATGTTATCAATACATCCGCCATGTTTTACAGTGAAGTAAATACACTGGCATGTTCATCTACAGTCCTACCAAAGACGCCCACCTACAATTTTCTTACAAAATTAAATAAAAGAACATGGCTTTTTGTTGCAAAATAACGAAAATGCGTCTTAATTTCAGTGGTTCGGGATTCTGTGCAACTACCGCATTTATAAGAACCTATTGTTACTCTTCCAATTGATCAAACAGTTCGAGAAAGCGAAGGATATCTGTGCTAGATTTGATCGACATCAAAACGTATGTCTCAAGACATTCATTTATTCAGTATAAACATACGTCACGTCCAATCCAAATGATTTTTAGGACAAAGAAGATAGAGATATTCGATGATCACTCTATCATCAAATATCTATCGAGATTTGGATCTAAGCATTCAGAAGCCCAGTCTAATACTTACCTTCCATTAAGCAACAGAAAGAAATCCAGCTCCATTTCAAAGAAGATTCTGTGAACCTCAGGGCTCGTTTGAAGGAGAAACAACCTCAGAGAAAAAAATCAAATACTTCCCCCTCCAACTGGGGAGTAAATGCGTTTTTTTCTGTTCGTAGGCAAGCATTTTATACTTCCTGGTATACCAGCCATAGATAAATTTAAATAAATATTTCATATTAATTCTTAAGCCTCATGAAGTATTTCCGATAATATTGTACAACCAATTTATTACATGATTATTAATGGATATGATTATTAATAGAAATACATCATTGCATTTATTACAAATTAATCAACTATAAACAAACAAACAGTTAATACAACATTTAAACAAATTTATTATACAATTTAAACAAAGTTAATATAACTTTTAAGCAAATTTATTACACAATTTAAACAAATTTGATATAATATTTAAACAAATTTATTATACAATTTAAACAAAGTTAATATAATATTTAAACAAACTTATTATATAATTTAAACACGGTTAATATAACATTTATACAAATTTATTACACAATTTAAAAAATGTTAATATAGCAATTCAAAAAAATTTATTACACAATTTAAACAAATTTATTACACAATTTAAACAAAGTTAACACAAATTACTTAAAAACTATAACTATGTTTAGTATTAATAGCAATAATAAAAACAATTCTTCATATATTTTTTTAAGTCTTTGCCTTAAGCTAAGCTTAGGCAATAACAGTTTAATTTGATTTGGGTACTTTGTCCAGACCATAAAGGTAAACTCCTAACGTATTAATTAAAAAGATCATAATTAATGCGCATATAATATTTAGACCTAACCCTTGTCCAAACTATAAGGAAAAAAGAAAGAAAGAAAATATTTTAAAATTATTTCCATCACTAATAGACTCTACAGAAAGATATAAACAACTATTAACAGAAAAAATGAAGGGACGCAATATTCCAAATGTATTATTCTTTTGACTTCTACATTGAAGATATCTGTGAGATAAAAAGATCTAGACGAGATAGTTTAACGTTATCAAAGTAGTTTTGCACTATCAGTCCAAAGAACATACAAAGAATTTGTATAAAGGACAAGTTAAATAACGAATTGAAATAAGATGTCTATAAAGAAAAAAATATTTTATTGGTCCCCACATGTTTTTTCTTATATTTATGATTTTAAACATAAAGTCAGGAAGTAAAAACAAATTTTACGTGCCTAATAATTCAACACAGTGGTAACTACGGAAAGCACAAAGGAACCAAATAGATTTCGCACCTGGAGCTATCACCGCAGAGAGTCTGGGAAGGCCGTTTCGTCCTCTTTAATATTGTGCTGAGTTTTATATTTGTATTTATATATTTATTTCTATTTATGTATTTCTATGTATTTTATCTTTTACTTCTTTTACAAGAATCACTTGTATTATTTCAAATCCCAACCGTTAACGGTTATTCCTGTTTTGTTTACTTTTAAATCCCAACGGTTGAAGGGGCTCCCATCATGCACCTTAAATTTAAATCTTTCCGTTAATTTCTCTTATCATTTAAAAGCACCAATCATTTTAAAGCCCACCAGCCAATCAACACTCATGTAAATAAACTTATATAAACCCTTGCACACTTGTAAATAAAGAGAACCTGTTCAGATCTATCCACGAACATCTTATCTTATTTCCACGAACCAGGGCAACGAATAAATCACCACAATATAAGTATCCCACTCTCGCTCTCGGAAGAGGAATCCCACAAAAGCAAAAACACAACCCAAAAATACTCAATAATAGAAAAAATGTCAATCCTTCGCCTGCTTTGACGAAACAGCCGTCCAGACTCTCCGCGGTGACAGCTCGAGGTGCAAAATCTTTTTGGTTCCTTTGTGCCTTAATTTTGTTGAATTATTAGGCACGTTAAAATTGTTCTTATTTAAACTGGTTAGTTAAAAAGCTTTCTTTTATGCTTTAGACAAATTTCTTTTCAGCTTAGCGGAACGCAGACCAATATTTTGACAGTTTTTATTCTTATTGGGTATTTTGTGTTGTGTTTTGCTTTTGTGGGGTCCCGCTTCCGGGAGCGAATGTGGGAGTCTTATAAGTTCCCACCTTCTCAGACTGTCATCTAGGATGGTGAGGCTGATCATCAAAATAACTCAGTCTGCATGTTTGTGTCTGATTCCACTCTCTAATGTCTTGAACTGCTGAATGGATCTTCTTGAAACTTACCATGTATATTTAAGAACAAAATATAATCTTAACTTTTACATTTCAAATTTTCTCAATGCGAATCTGTCTCGAGAGAAAGCGCATTAAAGTGGCAAAAGTCCAATAATTATTTTATTAAAGAACCAATACAATATTGTCTGGCAAGGAAAAAATTAATCTAAGAAATTTAACATAAGTTAATCATAGTAACATCACAAATAAAAACGTTAAAGCAAATAAATATTCACTAAGCTGTTTTTACTACTTTTGATACCGGGAATCCAAGACAGGCTGTTTCCTAACCATCGTCAGTTGGACTCGCCTTGTATCAAAAGCTCAGTGAACTCAGAAGACATATAAATAAAACATAAGCAACAAAATAATATTAATAGAAAACATCAAAATATAAATTCAGAATAAACAAGGCCAACCAATTAATCCCAGCTAGCAGACGCTTACCTTTTAAATCATTAATTATAGAAAAAAATAAAATAACAAATTTAACGTACATCAATCATAACAACAACAAAATAAAAACATAAACGCTCATAAATAAATAGCGGCTATTCATTAATTAACCTTTATTATTCTTAATTGATATTTGGATGTGTTTTAATATGAGAGCCATTAATTTGTTGAATTATATTTTTTGTTTATATGTCTCCTGAGTTAACTGAGTGTAGATACTGGGCGAATGCAACTGACGACGGATTAGGAAACCAGAAACAGTCCAACAGTTTTGGATTCCGATATCAAAAAATAGTGAAAATCGCTCAGTGATTAGAAACGACTAGAAGCATTTGAAATGTGGATATGGAGAAGAATGGAGCGTGTGAAATGGACAGACAAAATAAGAAATGAAGCTGTGCTAGAAAGAGTGGGTGAAGAAAGAATAATGCTGAAACTGATCAGGAAGAGAAAAAGAAACTTGTTCGGTCACTGGCTGAGAAGAAACTCCCTAATGAAGGATGCTCTGGAAGGAATGGTGAACGGTAAAAACGTTCGAGGCAGAAGAAGATTTAAGATGATCGACAGCATTATGGTAAATGGATCTTATGTGGAGACGAAGAGGAAGGCAGAAAATAGGAAAGATTGGAGAATGCTGGGTTTGCAGTGAAGGACCTGCCCTTGGCAGAGAACTATGTATGTATGTATGCTCAGTGAATACTGCTTAGCCAGACGAAAGAGATTGGTCGCGTGATTTACTGGTCGCTCCTATCTCTTTTTCGACGTGAAAATAGGGGGACACTCATTATAACTACGTACTCAAACGATTACAAAAATACTAGAAAATAATTAAACGTGACTGATATGACGATCGTACGATAGAAAGAACTAATTTAAACAAGCACAAAAGGGAGAAGGGTATTCAGGTGTAAATACCAAGTGTATTTTTCCGTCCCTCCAGAACTTCCTTTCTCCCTTTGGGTTGTTCCATCGTTTTGGCAGTGTGCCAAACGCAGTATTTATCGCTTGGGCAAGCAGTATTTATTTAATTGCGTTTATGTTGTTTATCCTTTTAGATAAACCACTAATTTCACTTATTTCGTCATAATTAAAATTAATATGAGTTAAGCAAATTAAATAATCTAGGAAAGATTTGTTTTTAAGAAATAGAAAATTTATACTTGTAGATCCATTTTTTCAGTTAAACTGAAAAAATTACCTCAACCAAAACTAAAATTGAAATTAAATACAGAAGTATTACGCGACCCAGCAATCCAAAAGATATTCAAAGAAAATACAGAATCAAATCTGAGTGAAACAAACCCTCAGGAGTTCAAGGATGGCTGTGAAAAATGGGAATATCTCAAAGAATCACTGAAAAAATCTGCAAAAGAATCAATAGGAAAAGGACAAATAGAAGCAAACCAAAACTGGATGACCCAAGCTATACTGGACATGATGAAGGAAAGAAAAATATATAAAAATATAGACCTAAACAGATATAAAGAAATCGACAGAAATATAAAGAGAGAAATAAGAATTGCCAAAGAACAATGGACAGAGGAGAAACGTGAAAAGATTGAACAAAATAACAAAAATCACAATGAATCCACATAAACTTTGTGGAATATATCATCAAACACCCACAAGTCATAACATACTTGACAAAAAAGGAGACATAATTACAGACAAGGACCGAGTTATTGAAAGATGGGAAGAATATATTAATGACCTATTTAAAGATAACCGGCCCCAGAAAAATGACTATCAAATAGAAGAAGACGAAGGCCTTCCTATACTAGAAAGTGAAGTAGAAAATGCCTTAACGCTACTAAGCACTGGTAAATCTCCTGGGGAAGATGAAATTTGTATATAACTATTGCAGAATATGGGAGAAACCGGAAAAAAAAGATTACTGGAAGTTTTCAATGAAAGCTACCAAACTGGAATCATACCAAAAGACTGGCTAAGATCTACTTTTATACCATTACCCAAAAAGAAAAATGCAGTAGACTGCTCGGATTTCAGAACTATCAGTTTAATGAGTCATGCAATGAAAGTACTTCTGAAAATCCTACAGTGTAGACTAAAACCAAAGATAAATTCAATAATAAGTCCACAACAAATGGGATTTATAGAAGGTATAGGAACAAGAGAAGCAATTCTGAGTCTTAACATTTTAGCACAAAGAGCAATAGAGATGAAACAGACTCTATGTGTGCTTTATAGACTACTGCAAAGCATTCGATAGAGTACAACATGAAAAACTTTTTGAATTACTAGAACAGCTGGTTACTGACAAGAAGATTTTACGGCTATTAAAGACTCTTTACTGGGAACAAGAAGCTACTATAAAGATTAAAGGAGAACTCAGCAATTGGATACAAATAAAGCGTGGGGTGAGACAAGGTTGTGTACTTTCCCCAGATCTATACAATCTATACTCAGAAAAAATTATGCAAGAAGCACTTGAGAATGCCAAAGAAGGCATTAAAGTCAATGGAATATTAATAAATAATATTAGATGTGCGGATGATACTGCACTAATTGCAACATCAGAACAAGATCTACAAAATCTACTTAATAGAGTACACATACAAAGCAATAAAATGGGTTTAGAAATCAACACAAAGAAAACAGTAACGATGGTAATAAAGAAACAGAAACAAATCAAAGTTCCAATAAAAATCCAATGCAATGGAGAAATAATACGTCAAGTACAGTCTTTCCAATAATATGGTGAATTTACGTGCACTGAATGACATTGAATACAATAATAAAGCCATACACCTGATTAATCAAAAATTATTTATAGACAAGAAATAGGGATACAACGTTTCGCTATCGAGAAATAGCCTTCTCAAGTGAGGTAACAAAAATTTTGATGTCAATTTATACATAAATTTCTTGAAACAGGACTGGTAACTGCGCATGCGGATGATGTCATTAACACGCAACAGGCATCCCTCTGACGGCCAGTTTCGGCAACTGAGCTGTCCTCAACTGAAAACACTAGAACTAAAAAGCATGTCGTAAACAACTTGTGACGTAAAAATAAAATTACAATAGGAAAAGGACTAAACATGAGCAGTAAAATAATACAGTAAGACAATAAACGTAAAAATAGGGAATGAGCCTCCTGTGTTAAAGTAACAACCAATGAAAATTCTGAAATATATAAACTTACTAAAATCCCAATGGAATTAAAATTGAGAAAATTTAAAAAAAATTCAAAAATTTTTTAAAAACCCTTAACAATTCTCAAAAATCCCTTAAAAAATTTAAAAAAAAAAAAAAAAAAAATCTTTAAATTTTAACAATTTTTTCTTTTTATAAAAACACTGACTATTGAAAAAACATAAAAACAATGAACCATGGTAATATTAATAAACTTTAGAAAGTGAATTTATTACTGCATCAACTGCCGTAATGTCCATGATGTCTTCTTTCCTCCGTCTTTGACCTTACGTTTTCTCTTTATGAGGCCGTATTGAGTCATGCTGGGGACCGACAGCATAACGTTGTAAGAGTTCGGATCAGTAAGTATATAGTACGTCTCGATACACTTCCTGTGGAACTCAGGTTTTGATTTTGCCATTATGCGTGGATTAGCGAAATCAATACCATGGGAGAAAGAACTGGCATGCCTGTATGTGAGGTACGCTTTATTGCGGTTGCGATATGCCCTCCAGTGCTCATCGATGCGATCATTGACGTCACGTCCGGTCTCGCCGTAGTAAATACACTCGTTTTGTATGCACTGGAGGGCATAAACTACTTCTTTATTAGTACCTTGCGACAATACTTTGGGTTTTAAATAGGCTTGTAAAGTTGACCTTGCGGCAGAGGTGATGCAGATATTAAATGGCTTAAAAATCTTCCTTATGTGAGAATATATATGTGGGTGAAATGATACCGAAACGAAAATTTTGGGCCTCACCTTATGTGTGTCTATATCATTCTTATAATGGCGAGAGATGGCATTTTTAACATGTCGCTCGATGAAATTAGCCGGGTAATCATTGTTAGCTAGTAAGCACCGGATCTTGTTGAGCTCAGAGTTAAACAACTCATAAGAACTAGACAGAGCAAAACATCGGTGTACTAACATAGAAATAATGTTAATTTTGAAAGACAATGGGACAAATGAGTTGTAGTTTAATGTTATTCCTGTCCATGTAGGCTTTCTACATACGGAAGTACAAAAACCTGTGTTGGTACGTTCAATTAATAAGTCGAGGTAGGGTAACGATCCATCTATCTCCTTTTCCACCTCGAATTGAATATCGTCGGAGATCTGATTGAACACGTCCTTGATTCCATCTATAATACTAGCATCGGCATAACATAAGACGTCGTCAACATACCTGACGTATAATGGGATGTCTGTCTGCCCCGCTTCCAATAAAGTAAGTGCTGTATCCTCTATGTAGGCCATGGTCCATTCGGCTATCAGTGCAGATGCTGCCAAGCCCATGAATAGTCCTTTGCTTTGTTTAAAATACTCGGCCTGAAAATGGAAAAATTGCAAATCATAAAGTGCGTAAATTAAAGGCAGCAATTTTAGGAACCGGTCTTTAAGCATAAAGTGTTCGTGAGATTTATTGTAAGTGTGTCGAATGACAATGGCAACCAAATCCTTGGAAATTGATGTAAACAATGCAACAGCGTCCATGGAAAACAATTCATAGCCATGATGTATTTCCAACTTTTTTATAGTTTCACTGACCTGGGATGAATTCAAAACACTGTATCTCGTGTGTACTTTAAGCGCTTTCATTTTTTGGTATATATGTTTCGACAAAAGCTCTATAGCTGACGAGGCACAATTAATGACGGGCCTAATTGGATGAAGACCGTTGTTATTAACGGGTTTATGTAATTTTGGTAATCCTCTGAAGTCCGGAACCTTTAGGCTAGAATGTTTAAGTGAGAGAGCGAACTCACTAGAAATGTGCCCTTCATTGGCTAACTTCCTGATGACTCTTCTGTTGGCATTTAATATCTCTTTATCATTGGCTGTAACGTATCGAAACCCCTCGGTATTGTGGAGAAAGTAATGCACCATGTCTTTATAATCAGTTCTGTTCAAAATTATTGGCCTGTTGCCTTTATCTGAACAAATAATAAAAATGTTGTTATTGTTTTTTAGCTTGCGAAATTCGGAGATTTCCAACGGCGAAATTACGGGGATGGTGGATTTCCTCGACATTCCTTTAATTGAATTTCCAATTTGGCCACGTAGAATTGTGGCTTCCTCCCTATTCAATAGGGTGGAAATGGCCGTCTCCATTTTTGCAATG
>JAFIDM010114110.1:0-16020 GCA_023159025.1 Thereuonema tuberculata
GATGGTGTATTTAATGTAACAAGGTCTCTACGTTTTCAATGGTGTCATGTGAGAGTTCTTTATTCTGTCACTGTAATCTTTTGCTGTGTTTTTGGTCTTATTTATGTGACTTATGAGTCCTACATTAGGATGGGAAATATTGAGAATGAAAATCGTTTTGACAATATTTTTCGAAAACGTATGCCCTTCTTAAGAGCATTTGATCACATAACAGGATTTGTTTTAACTTTTCTAATGTCATTTAAATATCCAAAGCATTTTAAGAAATGGGAACAATTTCATCTCTTGATTAATCATAATGTGCAACCGTTACCACGAAAGTCAAGCATTTTCGTTACTCTTATAACTTTTTCAATTCTAATAAGCTTTCCAGTGGCAAATGGAATATTGTTTAAATTTTTTGGAAAGATTTATATGAAAGATATTCCATTTACTTTATTCTCTGTTTTTGTGATTCTGGGAAATGTTACCCTGTTTGTTTATTTTTGCAACGTTTATTGTCATTATTTTGACAGAATTCGTGATTCTGTGCTACTCACAGGAACTAAGAAAACAAATTGGCGGCAACATCAAAAGATATTGAGTCATAGTTTTGGTTGTTTAGTATCACTACTGGAAGATACCATCGATATCTTTTCTATGTTTCTTTTTTACAAAGTAATATTCAGCAGCACTAACATATGCGGACAAGTATATGCTATCATTTCTTTAATTCTAAGTAATAAGGGACTATCTCTTTTTGCAGTTCTCAGGATTATTAATGCAGTTTTTCATTTTTTGCAATTGTTGTTAATTGTCATCAATGCTACCAAAGTCAAAAGAAAGGTTTGTCATTATTATTTGTATTTTTGATTTTACAAATGTTGAATAACTTAAGAGTGTAAGTTAATAATCTCCAATTTTTTTTTACTTTGTAAACCAAACTTGGTTTAAAAATGAATCAGGTAATTCTTATTAAATTTTGTCGTTATGGTTCCAATAAATTATTAATGATGATATAATAATAAAACAACATATACATTTCTAATATATAAACTGTTCAACTACAAGAAAAATAGTTTAATCAGAACCAATTTTTAATTATAATTCTTAATAATTCTTATTTAGCCAACTGATCATGCCATTACATAGGTAGAACTCAAGTTCACATGTCTAAAAGAAACAGGTCATTGTAAAAAAATAAGGCTTAGAAAACAAATTAAATGGAACAAGCAAACAAAAACGAAAATAACAATTAAAATAGTGGAGTTGCTTTAAACGTGTTAGGAAGGATATTCAATGTTTAAAATCTTTGTAGTATTATCATTTTTGATCTAAAAATTCAAGATATATTAAAATTAGGTGAATATTTCATCAAATAAAGAAAATCAATATTTTTTTTTCCATCTTAAAATTGTTTTAATGTGCCGTATTAAAATATAAAACTACAACAAACAATTAAAGCAGCTAATAATAATAAATAATTTAAAACATTTAAGAAACACTGACTAAAGGCCTGAACGCACTTCTCCGTCTCCGTTATGTTTATGAAACGTCTTTATATCCGTCATCGGCGAAATCGTTGCGCACTTTACCGTCGCAACTTACGTCAAGCGGAAACGAATATTCTTCCACGTCATTTTTGCGGTAGTTTAATTGTTCAACATGGAGAATCTCCATGAAGATCAGCGACTGTTCATAGCCATGCATTTATTTTGCTTGGTCTTGAAACACAAAACCAAAAAGAAGATGTGGGTTCGTGAAATATTAAGGAAGAGAGAACAGCTCGGAGAATTCAATTTATTAGGGCAGGAGATGCGTTTTAATGTAAGTAATTGCTTTTAAAGTTAAAAATTACGATCAATTCTAATTTCATCATATTTTGATTTAATCATATGATATGAATTTCGATTTCATCATATAATGCACGATGAATGCATTAATTAATATTTCAATGAAAATGAGAAAAGAAAAAAAGGAAAGACAATGGAAAAATGTAAATTTAACTGGATAAATAGAATGGATCTGTTTCACAATGGCAAACAGAAATGTTAATATCCGTTTTTCCCGGCAAAATTTACATAAATACTCTCTGATTGGCTGTTGCTGAACACACACATACTCCGATTGCCTGGCGTTTACGATTAAGGTTCATTGACGTGCAAAAATCTCTTAAAAAAGTTGACATCTACACATTCTGACGCATAGCATTAATTTATTTCAGCAAAAATATTGTTTATTTTCGCAAAATAATCCCCTCACTGTGATACTTAATTCGTAATAATCTTCGATCCCATCGAAGCGGTGAACAAACTGGCGCCGGCGAACTTGCTATCCATCTTGAAAATCCTTAGGAATACGTCAGTGCTCTCTGATTGGATGTTGCTTGTCTTGCGGAAACATAACGAAAGACGGCAATTGACGAAATTAGGACGTTTGAAATCTCCATTATTCAAACCATGTTTGAAGTAGAAGAATCATCTGTAAGGCCAGTATATCCTCCTAATCCATAAAAACCATCCGTAAGGACAGTATATCCTCTTAATCCATAAGAACCATCCGTGAGGTCAGTATATCCTCCAAATCCATAAGAATCATCCGTAAGGCCAGTATATCCTTCTAATCCATAAGAACCATCTGTAAGGAGGATATGCTGACTTTTCAGACAGTTTTTCTACTTGAATAAGGACTCGATTAATGGAGACCTTAAACTTCGTAGTGAGTAATTTTATTAAATTTTTTTTAAATTGTTTTTTATTAATAGGTTCTTGTATGGTTTGCTATAACTTTATATATTTTTTCTTATTTTTAGATAATTGAATTGGAAATTGTTTTAAGAAATCTTATTACTGAAATTGACGAAATAGAAGCAATTATTGAGATGAAGGTAATTTCTTTACATTATTTAAAGATATCTTGAATATCTTTAAATACTATAAATAATGTTTATATTTGCCATTTCAATATAGACTAAGTTTCAGTATTACATGTAGCCGTTATTTAGTATTACCGTTTAACTAATAATAACTATTATTGCATAATATTAACTAAACATTCAGGAGCCTTAAGAAGATCAGACAATACTGAGGCTTCAGCACAGGCAGGAGAAACGTTGATCGAACCAACGGTGACCAATATTTCCTTAATATATTTTGTTTTAAGGCTACTTTTCTGTTTATTCAGTAATTCCTTATTATTCTTGTGGTATAATAATATTAATAAATAGAATTGCTGATATTTAAGGCCCATAACAGTTTTCTTTAAATTGACATGGCAGAGTGATATCTCAAAGAAACTGAAACTGGAAAACGGCTATTAATCTGATACTAGACATTTCTTGATACCATTGAATTAAATACAAAGAATATAAAATCATGTATAGGACACTTACAATCTGTACATAGTGTGGAAATAAAAAAAGGAGTCCTCTAACAACAAATAATAAATCGAACTTCTAACTTCAAATGCTAAAAGATATCCTTACTGATGTATCAACAAAATTATCAAATTAAATTGAGTTGACCTATCTGAATATATTATTTACATACAAACAAAAGAAATCATACCGATTTCACTAGGAATAAAACTATTTGCTCCCTGAATTATTTATACTTTAAGTTACACCAACTATATAACTACAATTTGCTAAGTCTAACGACAATAATGACTTAACATCTGTGTGTATAAATAAATATCCCTCGGAACGTTCTCAAAATATTAATGAACACTTTACAATACTATACTTGAGAAATTCACTAAAAACAATTAATGCTTAACAGTTTTGAAACTTGTATTCGAAATGCAATCCTACGAACGTAGACATCGGCTTGATGCTAAAGTCCTTAATATTCTGAAATAGTTCCTTGATTTCTTCGACTAATTCGGACGATCTTCTCGCTGTCAATCTTATCCCTTGGATCAAAGACTATAATAAAGAAAATCTGTCCTACCTCATCAGAAGCAAACCGTAGAACACTGCTTCCGATATCTCCGAATAACACGTGTGGAAGACACTATTCGAAACTCGTATCTTTCCGACTGGACTTATCCCTTAGCATTGATATGTTTGTTCCGTCTTGACTCTACACTCACTGGCCTCCGTAAGTGACATTTGTTCGCTCCCGATTCCATAATCCATCCATGAAACGGAGAAGATTCTCGAGTCACAAGTAACACCGGCTTGACATAAGCCTAAGGCCCTAACAACATCGCAGCGTAGGGTCGATGCCAGCAATTCGCTGTCGTTCTAAGAGATCTATAAATCATAAAATAAATATTTCTTATTTGCATTTGATTATAAATAGATAGAATACCATTCATTTATACTATACGAATATGCTTTACGGATTCTACCATCTCCTCTTACACTATCTGTGAAAATTCAAAACGGCAACAACACATGATAACAGCTTTTTCCTTCTACTGTTGTCTCCAAGCAACGCACTAATTCAATCGCATGCAGCGACATCTCGCATTCAGATATTGCATCAACTGAAAGCGTCGTAAAATAAAATATCTAAATTAACTAACATTAGATAAACATTATTCTTTCATTAAATGACAAACAGATCAGGGAAGAAAAAAAAAATAAACAAACAAATCAATACTTGATAACTTCACTACAATTCTTTAAAACTTTTTTTTTTTTAAACTATACTTCTTAAAACTACATTTAAATACTCTTATGGCTGCTTTACACGCTCCCGAAAACTTATCTCAAACGAGCTCAAATACTTACTAATTGCCGCTGGCCGCTTGTCGTAAAGCTTTACACGGGAAGATTATTCAAGTCTCGTTTTGTTCTCGTTGAGATCTCGAGAATAACTGCCTTCGCCGAAACGACAAATAAGATGATTTTACAGCTTTGTTTTGTTATGAATTCTCATTTGTGATGAATTTTCATAGGAGAGATAAAGAAAAAGGTAAAAAGGACCCAGAGGAACAGAAGATGGTTAAAAAAGCCATGGATTGAAACAACGAGCAAAAAATATCCAGATTTCAGCGGAAAGTTAACACTGTCGTAGTTTTTAAATAAATTCTCTCGCCACCAAGAGCGCTGGTGTCGACTTGCTTCTAATTATTTGCCTGAATTTCGTTTCTGTTTAGAGGAACTAGTAGATTTTTCGAACAAGTGGGAGTTTTTCTAGCCATTTGCTGGTTTCAGACAAGTTTTCAAGAGATTTAAAGCAGCCATTATATATATATATATATATAATCTCATTGTGACATACATTCACTTTTCTAATGATAAATTTATTGATTTTTAAATTATTATATCTAAAATTTTGCATCGAAAGTACTTATAAATAGTAGTGGAGCTGTTTCTCAGAAATTCCCGTTACAATTCTAAATTCTCTACATATTATTATCTTTGGTTTGAATTGAATAGTTTATTTTTTTAGCAGCAAATAGAATACAAAAATACTCGTAAGATGATAAATACAGAAGAATCCTACCAATTGATTCATTAGTTGATGCCATTTGAGGCCATTAGTTGATCCTAGTTTTGTGATGCCATTTGAAAAGACAACAATATAGTTTACTTTTACAAGTCTGAAAATGTCACATTCCGTTTTAAAACTTCTAACTTCTAATTTTTAAATTACTGAGAATAGGATTTATATTTCCTTTCGTCCATGTAATCACCTCACAATGGTTCAAAATAACGGCTATTTTTCGACAGTTATTATCGTAATCAATTTACAAACTCGTCTTTACTTCAAATACCTTTGCTATTTAATGCTTCTATATTTGTAATAGACTCAGAAGATATAGGATAATTTTATACTTATCTATAGAATCAAATTAAGTAAATCTTAAAATACAAATCAAATGGACTCCCAGAATAAAAATTTCCATAATAATTTAGAATTTACTAAATCTCAAATTCTTATTTTAACAGGCATTCTCGTCATTGGTAATTTCTTCCTCAAATACAACTGAATTTACAGCCTGTGGATTATTTTCAGTCAATTTCCAATTGCTAACAGCTGTAAGTGTTGTACGATATTCCTAAGGGCCATCAAATATATCTTGAGATTCCTTGAAACTTTACGGATCACATTAAATATAATGTTTCTTTCTACATAGTAATTTACATCTTTTAGCATTTAATTTTTTGTAGTACTTTAAATAACTTTTCATACAAAAATAACAATGCAGTAATGATAATATTTTTTTCCTCTTTTAGATTGTTGGAACAATTTTCACATATTTCATTATTTTAATACAATTTCAGCTTTCAAAATGAACTCAAAGAGAATGTATGAATATTGATAATTCGTAAACTGCACTTGTATTGAAATTGTTGACTTTTCTATGTTAATTTTAATTGATTCAATAAAGTTATAAACATTTTATATTCTTAAAACACAATTAATGTTTTCTGAATTTTTTTTTTATTCTTCTTTCTACTTTAATTTCGTGTATTGGAATTTCATAAAATACTTCAGAACTTAATTTTAAAGAACTAAATATAAAACATTATTAATAAGCCTTTCACGATCTGAACGTGAAGAACAATAAAAAGAAATTAACAATTAAATAAAAATAATAAACTGTTGGTGATATACTATTATTAAAAGTCCCTGTGAAATTTATTTCTATGAAGTCGAAGTTTTAAGAAAAAAAAAACGAAAGAAAAATTTTAATATAGCTTGAAAATAAATTTATTTTATTTCAATTAAAATAATGAGCAAAGCTCAGTGATACAAATTTTAAATATGCAAATTTTTGATGACGTGATGAAAACATGACATGTGACTGTTGAGTTGTCCTTGAATCGAGAGTAGTGCAGTTGAAGCTTGGAGCTCGAAGGAGACGGAGATCGTCCAATCGTCTTTGCTCCGAGAAACATGCGGGAGACTCGAATTGTCTCTGAAGGGAGAAGGCAGTAATGAATCCAATTTCCCTGAAGTAGCGAATTCGGATAACTTGCGTCTACTACAACTGAAGTTGAAGATAAGTATTATCTTCTTTATATTCTAATTGTGAATAATTCAACTGAATAGTGGAATCTTGTAAACGCTCCGAAGAAATTGAAGTAAACGCTATTGCGGAATTAAATTATATGCGAAGGCTATTGCTTAAGACGAGTACATTAATTATTCGAAGGAAGAAGAAGTTCAAAGCGAGCGTTACGGGAAGACGAGAGATGGAAGTTAATGGAAAGGGACTTACCATTGAATTACTAATATTGCTGTAATAGAGTAGACGAAGTTTATTTCGCAGAAGTTACCCACAACAGAACTGAAGTTATCGATACGAAGAATCGTATGTAGGCAGAAGAATTGATTACAGAATATTCGTAATAAAGAAGATGAAGCGGAAGTTAACGTTTCCGAAGATTAATCTGATATTCAATTCATTAGAATTCAATTATCTGTTGCAGTGCATTCGAAGACTGTGATTGAGAATAATAAACATAGTTATTCGAGAACTATTATTTTTGAATGGACAAATATAGAAAAAGAATCGATTTGCTTTGTTAAGGAACGGGAAGATCCTGAAGACCCGAAGACCACTTGAGTATGTCGAAGAGGGCGTACGATTAAGAGATCCGAAGTTGACGGTCATTAAAAGGATTAATGAAGGATTCAGTTCGGATATAAGACTTTTCACTGATACGTATTCGTATTATTTCACATAAGGTGAGAAGCCATCATCTTAGTTGAAATTGAAGTGCGGAACCATAATGTAAAGGACCAGTGTGAGGTCAAATAGTTTTAAACGAAATCTAAGTGCTTCGATAGTGAATTAGTTTGTTCCTATTAAGGTGTATTGTCAAGCTAGTGGAGAATCAAGTTCAAGTAGGTACTACATTGAAGACAGCAACTGTAAGTTTTATTTAAACTATTTCTTTGCGAATGAAGATAAGAATTAAAGCAATGACTCATGTAGTAATATTCTTTTGATGTTACTATTCTTAAGGTGATAGTTTGTGCTTATCATTTAAAACTAGGGTGATTTAATATCCTCGGAATAGTATTACTTCCCATTCATACCGGTGAAAAGCCATCACTAGAAATTCTATATGAAATGTAAATAATTATTTGAAATCAAAGAGTAAAATTTGATTTGTATTTTATCCATTAAGATGAAGTGATTATTAATTATTAATTACGAAGTTCTAATTGGACTTGAGAGGAAAGCAGGACTATTGAACATTTAATTTATTTAAGAATCATAATGATTTGTATAACTAAAGTATTGATGTTTGAACTAAGAGTGAACTAATAGTAAAGTACTGTTGAAACTTAAACTATATATAATCTTGATATTAGAAATATATTGTTATAGATTATTAATTTTAAGGAAGTAGTGATCACCTTCCCACATTGTACATTGTATATATTTATGGAAAATTTATTTTTTCAGTTATTAAATTTTACAAAATTTTTTTAAAACACCTTGCTATACTCGTGCTGTGCGCTTTGTTACACAAGTATGCGTTTCTGGCTTAATCTCGCCACATAAACTAATAAAACAAGAAGTAAACTTTCACAATCTGAACGTGAACAACAATAAAAAAACATCAAAAATAATAAACCAAAAAACTTACGCAAAACTCAGTTTCGCTTTTAATTTCTTATTATTATTCATAAATTTCTGAAAAATATGCTGAAAAAAATTTCATTCACTTTTAGTTTTTTTTTTTTATTTATACAACTACTCCAATTTATGAAGCAGGACTCTAAAAGTAATCTCTCATTTTCATCCTGAGATTAATTCAGAATTTCAATAATAGGGTCCGGTTTGTGATTCAAGTCGAGACCCAGTGATCAGCCCGATCCAAAATTCCTTTCTTATTCTTTCTGAGCTCTTAAAGGAGCTTTAAGGATCTTGCAGTACTCCCAATGTATATATCATCATAATTTCTACATTTTAAGGCATAAATGACTCCTATTTTTATATAAGTAATTATAATCATTAATCTTTCTCTTTTTCTTAAATAAACTATTTCGTGCAGGGCCGTAGCTACCACCGGGGCAGCAGGGGCAGTGCCCCGGGGCCCCCGAGCAAAGGGGGCCCCCGAACGAAGGGGATTTTTTTTTTTACGAAACCATAATCACTTGTTGCCCCGGGGCCCCCAATCCTCTAGCTACGGCCCTGATTTCGTGTAGCCTATAATTAATGACTTTTACATTATTTTCATCACAAACCTCTCTAATATTATTATCCAAAACAACACTAATAGGTAATTTCAAATATGTGTAATTAAAATTAACATCTTTAACTCGATTCTTCATTAACCTGATTCTGTTCCTAAAAAACTTATTAATAATAGAAACGACAAATTTCTCCGGGTATTCATTCAGTAATAATTTTTTCTTTAGATCATCAACTTTAATCTTCCATAACTTACATTCTTCCGTATAATTTGTAATTCTTTTTAAATTATTTTAAATGATAGCCTGATAGAATGATTTTTTTATAGACAATATGTGGTTAGAAGGAAAATTTTAACATATGATTAATTTGATACACTTTGTGATAATGTTCAAAACTCAAATTATTATTCTTATTTGTAATCAAAATATCCAAAAATGGAAGCTCACCATTTATTTCCTTCTCAAAAGTAAAAAATTAAATCTTTATGCAAACCCTTTGTTTACAAAGTTAAACTCTTTGCTTAAAGATTTAATTTAATGACCTAAAGTTAATTCAGCTGATGAAGATTAAGAAACCTTAAACAGTCTTTCTTGGATTTCCGATTTTTAACAATTACAAAATATAATGCTGTGACTTTTATTTGTGTGCGGTTTTATTTCTTTTTATACCTTAATGTATAAAAATTTATTTATTAATAAAGCCTTCAAGATTAAATCCGATGTCCAAGTTGAAACTCTCTATCTTCGCGTTTGCAGAGATAGAGGAAGCAAGGGAGAATGAAGAATGTAAGATCTCATCGAAAATTAAGAAGAGAGTTTCAACTTGGACATCGGATTTAATCTTGAAGACTTTATTATTAAGACTTTATTAATTTTTTTTTAAATTTTAGAAATTATCAATAGGACTTTTAAAATATAAAGACATTTGAAATTTTTAATTTATTGATTTCAAAAGAATATAAAATTTAAAACAATGTAAATAATATTGGTTTTATTAATTAATTGAACGTGTTTGACATCTCGTTTCTTTTGTTGCAGTAGTCATGCTTTTAAATTCTTGGATGTTGTGTTATTTTCGAATTTAGGAAGAGATGTATTTTTCGTTAAGATTCCTGTAATGGCTCGTCAAAGTCCTATAAATAGGACGAAATATCGCCGGAAGGAGGATTAAAGATTAATTATTTCAAATATTATGATGTTGTTAATTTTTAGGGTAAACTAAGAAGTTGTTAATATTTAACACTAATGATGTTTAGTAAAAGTATTTTGTTGTTAATCTCATTCAGAGTTAATGTGTTTTTGTAAATTATATCATTTAGTAATGACCATCTTTAATTGTGCTTAAAATCCTGCCTCTTCCTTGAAATATAAAACATTCATACGATACAAACCCATTCATAAAACGAACCGGTTTTATTCTGATGGAAAATATATCAATCAAATGTTCTTTATCGTTCTTATTTATCAAATGATACTCATTGACTTTATCCTTTTGATTAGAAACTAAGTGGTTAATAAATAATTACAAATATTCGTATTCAACAGAATTCTAAGTCGATGAAATGAAATATTTCACTAATTTTCTTACGAGTTTTATGCTATTTTTCTGTTAAGATGAAATATACCAATATTATTCCAAATTTTTTTCTATCAAAAAATTTTTTTCGTATATCTCCTTATTTGTATTAAAAATATCAGAGCGTGAAGTCGTTTCTTTGAATGAATAAAGATCCTTTTTTTTTAACTAAATAAGTTAATTTTTATTTTAAAATTAAGTTACATACCGGGTGATCCAAATTAATCAGGTGTTTAGGCCTCTCTATTAACGATTCAAGTGTACCAACGCTCCACCTAGTGACGACATTGTGAAATTAATCTCTGGCATACCATAGCATTTGCACTACCTGTGTCTGTTACAAGTTCTCGTTTTTCCAGGTTTTTTTAAATAGATAAACACTGAAAATTCAGAAAAAAGTATATTTTTTTTGACACCATAGATTTTTGTTTTACTTTATATTTCATTGTTTAAATATGTGATAAAGTTATTTAAAAATAGAAAATACGCATTGCTATTTTACACCACGTGATGGTAATTCTCAAAATTGTCGATCAATGTTTTGAATTCTAATTTAGAAACTTATCATTCAGAATACACAAAAGAATTGAATCTTAACCCTTTTAGAACTAAAATAATAATCATTTTGAAATTATATTGCCAATCTCTGCGATAGCAGAAATCTGCAAGTTCACATAAGTGATGAATATGTCTAACAAATTAACTCCTTTGTTTTAAATAATACAACAAATAAAAACAAATATTTTTCGAAACATAATAGGATATTAAAATAATCTTTAACGATCTATTGCGATATTATACTGGTTATTATTAACAAGTGTAACCTGGGTAATACTAAACAAAATAAAAAATTCAGCCCAAGAAATTTTAGAACAAAAAAATAAAATAAATCAACTGTAAATTGAAGAATTACATAACATTTTAAAAAAATTTAAATTTTTATTAAGAAAAATACGGATTTATTGAGGAAAACTGATAAATAATTAAAAATTACGAAAATCCTGTTACAATAACGAGTAGTTAAATTTAGTTTCAGATTGATTAGAGAAATATTTTATTTCAAATTACAAAATATTAAAATAATTTAATATTTGATTATTTTGTCAGAATAAATAATGGATTTAAAAATTAACAGCGAAATCGTAACCATAATTAATCACGATTAATCATAATCGTAACCATTTATCAATAAATTTAAAATTTTACTGTTTAGATTGTCTGATAGCTTAGATATATAAATCTCAAATGACAGTTATTTGGCGTTTGTAGTTGTTGACATATGTATAAAATATATATTTTATTTATTTATATAGAATATTGGTTGCTACAAAGATAAATAATCATATAATGATTAACTATCTAACTAATAACTATCTACATGTAGATTTTAAATGAACTATTTAAGTAAGAAATGGAATAAATACCCAAAAGAGAGTCAGGGTTAAGAACATTTTTATTAAATATAAAGCAAGATTTAATATCCAAAATCAACTTATATAATTGGCTAAGTTTGTCTGTCTGTCTGTCTGTCTGTCTGTCTGTAACTCGATATAATTCAGCTATTAAGGTAGATCCAAGGTTCTCAATGTTACTATTGAATCAAGGGTACACAAATTAGATGAAATATTAGTTCCTTTTTTCATTCCATGTTGTTTCCATGAAATTACATCCTTGGGAACTGACCTAGACAACTGAAACAACATAAGTTCAAAACCAAATAATTTTGTTACCACTGCACCCATTTTAATGAAATTTGGCATACATACTTAGTTTTTAACGCTGATTTTAAAACTCAAAACCATTTTTGCCGTAGAAACTTCGTTCACAGGTTAGCGTAGTATTTAGATTACAAAGGTGAGTTTTAAATGTCTTTCGGCATTAAGGATCAAAAAAAAATAATTATTCTATGCTTACTTTTAGTAAAATTTATTTAGAAGGACAAACCTTCGATATGGTTCGTATTTATTTACCAGAACCTGTTTTTAGTAATGGGCTGTTATATGATGCTATTTCTCGAGCACATTATGCTTTCGACGCGACGTCAAAATCAAACTTTTTCACCTAATAGATAAAGTACATCTGATAGAAGTATCAGATGCTTTTTTACAAAAAAGGTAGTTTATAAGGAGTTATTTACTTTATAGTTGATAGTTTTAATGATAGAGAAAATGATTTTTCAGATTTTTTTATGCCTGTCGTCCGATAGGCTTTGCTGCTAGTATTTCATAAATAGAGAAAAACATCACAACTGGACAACAAATATGCCTTCGCAGACTGAGCCAATATAAACGGGAATCCTGAATCAGCTGTTTCTGCTGATGATTCCTAATAAGGACGAAATAGCTGTTCAGGATTCCCGTTGATATAGGTTTAGTGTGAGAAGGCATATTTATTGTCGAGTTGTGATTTTTTTCTCTATTTTTATTAAATTTTTACAAAAAAATCAATGTGGACTAAAAGATGCGTATAAATATGATTCTCGCAAATGTCGTCGCAGTTTGTATTCTCTTAAGAATTCATGGAAACGTAGATTTTTAATTTTCCTTGTCTTGTCACATCCAGGCATACAACATGTACCACGATGCCGAAACATTTAAAGTAACTATTACCGCTACGTTAAATTTACGAAGCAATCCCATACGAACGCAAAGAATTATGGGAAGCGATTGCAGCGTTGTACCTTTCCAGTGGTCGCTTGAATTGGAAAAACTACTTGGGAAGCGCAACCAAATTTCGTAAAATACTGTCAAAGGTATGCGGTTTCGATTTCTTAAGAAACAAACTGTTCAAATTTCGGCTACTAAGGGTGAATGGTGGCGCTGCCGTCCTATAAGTAATAATTTACTTATTGCCTAACTTATCTAATAAATATCGGCAATAACTAAAATGATAGAAAGGTGTTAATGCGCTAGTCGTCGATTTGTGAAAAATGCTTTCTGACTCCTTTTATAGGCAAATATCTTCGTTTATGTCTGAACATGCAAAATAAGGGTACGGCAGCGCCACAATTCACCCTTGGCGTCCGAAATTTGAATTATCGAAACCGCATACTTATGACAGCATGTGTACGAAATTTGGTTGAGATTTGCCCAGTAATTTTTCCTATATAGACGCCTCCTGTTTATTAAGATGGTCAGTATAACACCCTACATTTAAAATACTTCTTTAATAAAATGACATGTTTCGTGATGCCCGAAGTAAATGCCTTTCTTTATCAGATACAAAAACCAACAATGGAATTTAAAAGAATTAAATTCAGCGTAACAGATCTAACATGGACAGCCAGTCGGCGCTGTTTTGATTCTATTGGGATGGATGGACAAACGCAATATCTCAAGCGATGGGTCAGTACAATAGAATGAGAGAAAAGATAGAAAAATAAATAATAATTTGGATCACCCGGTATTTCCTGGATAGTTTCATTGAACTCGTTTCAATTCATTTCCTGCGCACAACAAAGATGCTGCCTTTGCTTGAGAAAAATTACAATATGATTTATCTTTGGGAATCTTGAGGGTGATTGAATCACTACAAAGTAAATGAAATTAAAAAAATATTTGCACTATATTTAGTGTCGGGGAGGGGGTCCATTATTTCGAAATTGCTGATAAAGTAAAATACAGCAGTTTGTGCATCCCCACTCTAATTAAATTGCAAAAACCTCCTAACAATGACCTTCTTCCCATTCATTAACTGTGATAAATCAGCAATTAAGATTATTTCCTCACTCATCTATATAGGCTTTCGAAATTCAGAATTTTATCTTCTCCCGCAATTCCCAAAAATGCAACTTTTAAATCAAAGATTTAAAATACATGCTTAATCATGCTTTCTTCTCAATGGATGTTGATGCTTTATTCACATCAATTTACCGAGGTTTAGTTTACAAAGCTTATAGCAACATGCGCAACATAAGTTTCATTCCAAGTTTATCAATATTAGGGATTTCAATTTTGTTTTCTCTTTGCTTAAGGCTTTATTCAATATGAATTTTTTTTTATTTTTGTGGACCACTTTATAATCAATCAATTTGTCTATTTATGAGTATTTCTGCCTCTGCCCTTCTCACGGAAACTTCCATGACTTTCATGAGGATTCCGCCTTTCTCATGAGAGCACTTTGGTTATTCCTCTATTTTGTTGTTGTGTTGATGATGATTTATTGTTCTATTCAAGTGAATGCATGCAGGACATCATTTTAGATACTATCTCTGATATTCATCCTAACATCAAATTCAAGATGGAAAAAGAAAATTATAATTCTATTTCATTTCTAGATGTTCTTATATAAAGAAGAGATTCAGTTTTCACACTTCGATTTATCGTAAACCCACTGATCAAAGTCTCACTCTCCATTTCCATTCTTATTGTCCTTCATCATTCAAAATTAAAACAATATCAAGGTAGCAGTTGCACGATCACCAGCAGCATATGTTATTTCAATGCCTTTTAGGACTAAATTTGTTCTACATATCTTCGCAATGGCTATCCCATAAGTTTTAATACCAAACACATTTCATTAGACATACAGTCCCTTTATCATAATAATGCCAACCCTAAACCTCGTAAACCTTCTTATTTCGTGTCAATTCCTTTTCACCTGATTAAGTTTACAGGATTACAATCCATTCTGCGACCCCTCAATGTAACGCTAACTAAAATTTGGAAGAATCATTGACTTTATATTTACAACATTTTATATGAAACGTGTAAGTAGCAATTTATAGTTCGCCATAAACAATTTACAATACTTTTAAATGCAATTTTTTAAAAATATATAAATGATGTCATAAAAATAAGATGTAAAGAAAGTAATCATGTTGTTAAGGTACCTCCATTAATCAATTAACTATCATTAATCAAAAATTCTTTCTTACAAATGGTTTAAACGTGTTATAATGACTATTTTTTTTTTCTTTTTGTTATTTCTTAACCAAATACTGACATCATTAAAGGCCATTAGTAAATAATGGGATGTTGATGTACAAGGATCATTAACTTTTTGTCGCTCGTGAAATGAAAATGTAGTTTTAATGTTGATGGCTATGTCGTCAGTGTATTTTTATTTTTTTTTCCCATTACAATGAAGAAAGCTAAATTCATTTAGTGTCTATTACTAATATAACTGAACAATATCAGTCAAGCAAAATAGGCTGATGAATAAGTTTTTAGTGAAAATGTTACGAGTGTCCATCATTGCTGTAAACCCAGTTGACGATGGGAATTCTTGTAACAACCAAAAATGTCCAACATTTCAATATTTCCGTATTGTAGCAATTTTTTTCAAGATCTTTGGCGTTTTCCCATTGGATGGTGTATTTAATGTAACAAGGTCTCTACGTTTTCAATGGTGTCA